>JANUSC010000276.1:0-300300 GCA_025200525.1 Camellia lanceoleosa | reverse complement strand
TTTATTTTTGTTCAACTTCCATTGTTATTCAATTTCATGTTCTATTCAACTTCCTTTTATTTAATTTCCAAATAGATTGTTAAGGTATTATGGTTTATTAGGTGAACAATTTTTAATTTTATACAACTTCCATTTTTTTTTATGCAACTTCCATTTTATTCAATTTCCTTTTCTATTTGACTTCCTTTTTTATGTAATTTCCAAATAGATCGTTAAGGTAGAGTGGTTTTTTTAATATACTTCAATTTTTAATTATATGCAACTTCCATTTATATTTTTATTCAACTTGCATTTTTATTCAACTTCCATTTTTATTCAATTTTCATTTTTATTCAACTTCCTTTTTTATTTAATTTCCAAATAGATCGTTAATTTATAATGGTTTCTTGAAAGAACTTCGATTTTTAATTTTATGCAACTTCTATTTTTATTTTTATTCAACTTCTAGTTTTATCCAATTTCCATTTGTATTCAACTTCCTTTTTTATTTAATTTCCAAATAGATCGGTAAGGTATACTGGTTTCTTGAATGAACTTCCATTTTTAATTTTATGCAAATTTCATTTTTATTTTTATTCAACTTTCATTTTTATTCAATTTCCTTTTGCATTCAACTTCCTTTTTTTATTTAATTTCCAAATATATCGTTAAGGTATATTGGTTTCTTGAATGACATCTATTTTTTATTTTATGTAACTTCCATTTGTATTCAATTTTCTTTTCTATTCAACTTCATGTTTTATTTAATTTCCAAATAGATCGTTAAGGTATAGTTGTTTCTTGAATTAACCTCCATTTTTAATTTTATGCAACATCCATTTTTATTTTTATTCATCTTCCGATTTTATCCAATTTTTAATTTCCAAATAGATCGTTAAGGTGTAGTGGTTTCTTGAATGAACTTCCATTCTATTTGTATTCAACTTCCATTTGTATTCAATTTCCTTTTCTATTCAACTTCCTTTTTTATTTAATTTCTAAATAGATCGTTAAGGTATAGAGGTTTCTTGAATGAACTTCGATTTATATTTTTATTCAACTTCCATTTTTATTTAATTTCCAAATAGATTGCTAAGGTATAGTGGTTTTTTAAATTAACTTCCATTATCAATTTTAGGCAACTTCCATTTTTATTTTATTCAATTTCCTTTTCTATTCAACTTACTTTTTTATTTAATTTCCAAATAGATCGTTAAGGTATAGTAGTTTCTTTAATTAACATCGATTTTTATTTTTATTCAACATCCATTTTTATTCAATTTTCTTTTTTATTTAACTTTCTTTTTTATTTAATTTCTAAATAGATCGTTAAGGTATAGAACAACGTAAAAAGGAAGTTGAATAAAAACGCAAGTTCATTCAAGAAACCACTATACCTTGAAATTATTTGGAAATTAAATAAAAAGAAGTTGAATAGAAAAGCAAATTGAATAAAAATAGAAGTTGCACAAAATTGAAAATTGAAGTTCATCAATAAACTATCATATCTTAATGATCTATTTGAAATTAAATAAAAAAGACGTTGAATAAAAATGGAAGTTGAATAAAAATGAAAAGGAAGTTGCATGAAATTAAAATGGAAGTTCATCCAATAAACCACTATACCATAATGATCTATTTGGAAATTAAATATAAGAAGTTGAACAAAAATGGAAGTTGAATAGTAAAAGAAATAGAATAAAATGGAAGTTGAATAAAATTAAAAATGGAAGTTCATTTAAGAAAACACTATATCTTAATGATCTATTTGGAAGTTAAATAAAAGGAAGTTGAATAGAAAACAAAATTGAATAAAAATGTGAGTTACCTAAAATTAACAATGGAAGTTAATTCAAGAAACCATTATACCTTAACGGTTTATTTGTAAATTAAAAAGAGAGGAAGTTGAATAAAAATAAAATGGAAGTTGTATAAAATTAAAATGGCAGTTCATTGAAGAAAGCACTATATCTTAACGATCTCTTTGGAAATTAAATAAAAATGGAAGTTAAATAAAAATAAGAAAGGAAGTTGAATAGAAAACAAAATTAAATAAAAATGCAAGTTGCCTAAAATTAACAATGGAAGTTAATTCAAGAAACCATTATACCTTAACGATCTATTTGGAAAGTAAATAAAAAAATGTAGTTGAATAGAATAGGAAATTGAATAAAAATGGAAGTTGAATAAAAATAAAAATGGAAGTTGCATAAAATTAAAAATTGAAGCTCATTCAAGAAACCCCTATACCTTAACGATCTGTTGGAAATTAAATAAAAAATGAAGTTGAATAGAAAAGGAAATTGAAGAAAAATGGAAGTTGAATAAAAATAAAAATGAAATCACTATACCTTAACGATCTATTTGGAAATTATATAAAAAAGAAAGTTGAGTAGAAATGGAAATTGAATAAAAATGAAAATTGAATAAAAATAAAAATGGAAGTTAATTCAAGAAACCACTATATCTTAACAATCTATGTAGAAATTAAATAAAAAATGGATGTCGCATAAAATTAAAAATGGAAGTTCATTCAAGAAACCACTATACCTTAACGATTTATTTGGAAATTAAATAAAAAAAGGAAGTTGAATAGAAAAGTTAATTGAATAAAAATGGAAGTTGAATAGAAAAGAAAATTGAATAAAAATAAAAATGGAAGTTGCCTAAAATTAACAATGGAAATTAATTCAAGAAACCACTATATCTTAGCTATCTATTTGGAAAGTAAATAAAAAAATGAAGTTGAATAGAATAAGAAATTGAATAAAAATGGAAATTCATTCAAGAAACCACTATACCTTAACGATCTATTTGGCAATTAAATAAAAAAGAAAATTGAATAAAAATAGAAGTTGAATAAAAATAAAAATGGAAGTTGCATAAAATTAAAAAGGGAAATTCAATCAAGAAACCACTATACCTTAACGGTCTATTTGGTTATTAAATAAAAAAGGAAGTTGAATAGAAAAAGAAATTGAATAAAAATAGAAGTTGCATAAAATTAACAACAGAAGTTTTTTCAAGAAACCACTATACCTTAACGATCTATTTGAAAATTAAATAAAAAAGGAAGTTGAATCAAAAAGGAAATTGAATAGAAATGGAAGTTGCCTAAAGTTAACAATGGAAGTTAATTCAAGAAACCACTGTACGTTAACGATCTATTTGGAAATCAAATAAAAAAGGAAGTTGAATAGAAAATAGAATTAAATAAAAATGAAAGTTGAGTAAAAATAAAAATTGAAGTTCATTCAAGAAACCACTATACCTTAACCTTCTATTTGGAAATTAAATAAAAAAGGAAGTTGAATAGAATGGGAAATTAAATAAAAATGGAAGTTGAATAAAAATAAAAATCGAAGTTCATTCAAGATACCACTATACCTTAATGATCTATTTGGAAATTATATAAAAAAGGAAGTCGAATTGAAAAGGAAATTGAATAGAAAAGGAAATTGAATAAAAAAGGAAGATTAATAGAAAAGGAAATTGAATAGAAATAAAAATTAAATAAAAATGGAAGATGAATAAAAATAAAAATGGAAGTTGCATAAAATTAAAAATGGAAGTTCATTCAAGAAACCACTATACCTTAATGATCTATTTGGAAATGAAAAAAAAAAAAAGAAAAAAAAAAGAAGTTGAATAGAAAACAAAAATGGATAAAAATGGAACTTGAACAAAAATAAATGTGGAAGTTGCATAAAATTACAAATGGAAGTTCATTCAAGAAACCACTATACCTTAACGGTCTATTTGAAAATGAAATAAAAAAGGAAGTTGAATAGAAAATGAAATTAAATAAAAATGGATGTTGAATACAAATAAAAATGGAAGTTGCATAAAATTAAAAATGGAAGTTAATTCAGGAAACCACTTTACCTTAACGATCTATTTGGAAATTAAATAAAAAATGAAGTTGAATAGAAAATGATACTGAATAAAAATGGAAGTTCAATAAAAATGAAACTGGAAGTTGCCTTAAATTAACAATGGGAGTTAATTCTAGAAACCACTATACCTTAACGATCTATTTGGAAATTAAATAAAAAAAAGGAAGCTGAACAGAAAAGGAAATTGAATAAAAATGGAAGTCGAATAAAAATAAAAATGGAAGTTGCATAAAATTAAAAATTGGAAGTTCATTCAAAAACCACTATACCTTAACGATCTATTCGGAATTTAAACAAAAAATGAAGTTGAATAGAAAATGAAATTGAATAAAAATGGAAGTTGAAGAAAAAAATAAAAATTGAAGTTGCATAAAATTAACAATGGAAGTTCATTCCAGAAACCACTATACATTAACGTTCTATTTGGAAATTAAATAAAAAAAGAAGTTGAATAGAAAAGGAAATTAAATAAAAAAGGAAGTTGAATAAAAATAAAAATGGAAGTTGTGTAAAATTAAAAATTGAAATTCATTCAAGACACCACTATACCTCAACGATCTATTTGGAAAGAAAATAAAAAAGAAAGTTGAATAGAAAAGTAACTTGAATAAAAATGAAAGTTGAATAAAAATAAAAATGGAAGTTGCATAAAATTAAAAGTGGATGTTCATTCAAGAAACCACTATACCTTAACGATTTACTTGGAAGTTAAATAAAATATGAAGTTGAATAGAAAAGGAAATTGAAGAAAAATGGAAGTTGCATAAAATTAAAAATCGAAGTTCATTCAAGAAACCACTCTACCTTAACGATCTAGTTGGAAATTAAATAAAAAAGGAAGTTGAATTGAAAAGAAAATTGGATAAAAATGGAAGTTGAATAAAAATAAAAATGGAAGTTCATTCAAGAAACTACTATACCTTAACGATCTATTTGGAAATTAAATAAAAAAGGAAGTTGAATACAAAAGGAAATTAGATAAAACTAGAAGTTGAATAAAAATAAAAATGGAAGTTGCGTAAAACTTATAATGGAAGTTCTTTTAAGAAACCATTATACCTTTACAATCTATTTGGAAATTAAATAAGAAAGAAAGCTGAATAAAAAAGAAATTGAATAAAAATGGAAGTTGAATAAAAATAAAATGAAAGTTGCATAAAATTAAAAATGGAAGTTCTTTCAAAAAAACAACTATAACTCAACGATCTATTTCAAAATTAAATAAAAAATGAAAATGAATAGAAAAGGAAATTGAATAAAAATTGAAGTTGCATAAAATTAACAATGTAAGTTTATTCAAGAAACCATTATACTTGAACAATATATTTGGAAATTAAATAAAAAAGGAAGTTGAATAGAAAAGGAAAATGGTAAAAATGGAAGTTGAATAAAAATAAAAATGGAAGTTGCATAAAATTAAAAACGAAAGTTCATTCAAGAAACCACTATACCTTAATGATCTATTTGGAAATTCAATAAAAATGGAAGTTGAATAAAATTAAAAATTGAAGTTGCATAAAATTAACATTGGAAGTTCATTCAAGAAACCACTATACCTTGACGATCTATGTGGAAATTAAATAAAAAAAGAAGTTCAATAGAAAAGGAAATTGAATAAAAATGGAAGTTGAATAAAAATAAAAATCGAAGTTCATTCAAGAAACCACTATACCTTAACGATTTATTTGTAAATTAAAAAAAAAAAGAAGAGGAAGTTGAATAGAAAAGGAAAGTTAATAAAAAAGGAAGTGGAATAAAAATAAAATGGGAAGTTGCATAAAATAAAAAATGGAAGTTCATTCAAGAAGCCACTATACCTTAACGACCGATTTGAAAATTAAGTAAAAAATGAAGTTGAATAGAAAAGCAAATTGAATAAAAATTGAAGTTGAATAAAAATAAATATGGAAGTTGCATAAAATAAAAAATTGAAGGTCATTTAAGAAACCACTATACCTTAACAATCTATTTGGAAATAAAATAAAAAAGAAAGTTGAATAGAAAAGTAACTTGAATAAAAATGGAAGTTGAATAAAAATAAAAATGGAAGTTGCATAAAATTAAAAATTGAAGTTGAATAAAAATAAAATGGAAGTTTTTCAAAAACCACTATACCTTAACGATCTATTTGGAAATTAAATAAAAAGAAAATTGACTACAAAAGGACATTGAATCAAAATAGAAGTTGAATAAAAATAAAAATGGAAGTTGCAAAAATAAAAATGGAAGTTAGATCAAGAAACCACTATACGAGCGATTTACTTGGAAATTAAATAAAAAATGAAGTTGAATAGAAAAGGAAATTGAAGAAAAATGCAAGTTGAATAAAAATAAAAATGAAAGTTGCATAAAATTAAAATGGAAGTTCATTAGCGAAACCTCTGTACCTTAATGCTCTATTTGGAAGTTGAACTTCTTATTTGGAAATTGAGTAAAATTGGAAGTTAAACAAAAATGGAAGCTGAATAAAAATGAAAGTTGAATAAAAACGCAAGTTGATTTAAGAAACCACTATACCTTAACGATCTTTTTGGAAGTTAAATAAAAAAGGAAGTTGAATAGAAAAGGAAATTGATTAAAAATTGAAGTTGAATAAAAATAAAAATGGAAGTTGCATAAAATTAACAATGGAAGTTCATTCAAGAAACCACTATACCTTAACGGTCTATTTGGAAGTTGAATAAAAATGGAAGTTGAATAAAAATAAAAATGAAAGTTGCATAAAATTAAAAATGGAAGTTCTTTCAAAAAACCACTATACCTTAACGATCTATTTGAAAATTAAATAAAAAAGGAAATTGACTACAAAAGGATATTGAATCAAAATGGAAGTTGAACAAAAATAAAAATGGAAGTTGCATAAAATTAAAAATTGAAGTTCATTGAAGAAACCACTATACCTTAACGATCTATTTGGAAATTAAATAAAAAAGAAAGTTGAATAGAACTGGAAATTGGGTAAAAATGGAAGTTGAATAAAAATAAAATTGAAAGTTCATTCAGGAAACCGCTATACCTTAACAATCTATTTGGAAATTCAATAAAAAAGGAAGTTGAATAGAAAAGGAAATTGAAATAAAATAAAAAATGGAAGTTGAACAAAAATGGATGTTGAATAAAAAAGGAAGTTCAATAAAAACACAAGTCGATTCGAGAAACCACTGTACCTTAACGCTCTATTTCGAAGTTGAACTTTCAATTTGGAAATTGAATAAAAATGGAATTTGAACAAAAATGAAAATTGAATGAAAAAGGAAGTTGAATAAAAATGAAGTTGATTAGAAACCACTATACCTTAATGCTCTATTTGGAAGTTGAACTTCCTATTTGGAAATTGAATAAAAAGAAAGTTGAATAGAAAGGGAAATTGATTAAAAATGGAAGTTGCATAAAATTAAAAATGGAAGTTCATTGAAGAAACCACTATACCTTAACAATCTATTTGGAAATTAAAGAAAAAAGGAAGTTGAATAGAAATGGAAATTGAATAAAAATTGAAGTTGAATAAAAATAAAAATGGAAGTTGCATAAAATTAACAATGGAAATTCATTCAAGAAACCCCTATACCTTAACGATCTCTTTGGAAATTAAATAAAAAAAGAAATTGAATAGAAAGGGAAATTGAATAAAAATGGAAGTTGAATAAAAATAAAAATGAAAGTTCATTTTAAAAACCACTATATTTTCACGATCTATTTGGAAATTAAATAAAAAATGAAGTCGAATAGAAAAGGAAATTGAATAAAAATGGAATTTGAATAAAAATAAAAATGGAAGTTGCATAAAATTAACAATGGAAGTTCATTCAAAAAACCACTATACCTTAACGATATATTTGGAAATTAAATAAAAAAAGGAAGTTGAATGCAAAAAGAAATTGAATAAAAATGGAAGTTGAATAAAAATAAAAATGGAAGTTGCATAAAATGAAAATGGAAGTTGAATAAAAATAAAAATGGAATTTGTATAAAATAATAATGGAAGTTCATTCAAGAAACCACTATACCTTAACGATTTATTTTGAAATTAAATAAAAAAGAAAGTTGAATAGAAAAGGAAATTGAATAAAAATGGAAGTTGAATAAAAATAAAAATGGAAGTTGCATAAAATTAAAAATGAAAGTTCATTCAAGAAACCACTGTACCTTAACGATCTATTTGGAAATTCAATAAAAAAAAAAGAAGTTGAATAGAAAAGGAAATTGAAATAAAATAAAAATGGAAGTTGAACAAAAATGGATGTTGAATAAAAAGGAAGTTCAATAAAAACATAAGTCGATTCGTGAAACCCTTGTACCTTAACCCTCTATTTGGAAGTTGAACTTCCTATTTGGAAATTGAATAAAAATGGATGTTGAACAAAAATGAAAGTTGAATAAAAAGGAAATTGAATAGAAATAAAAATGGTACTTCTAATCGTCCAAAATCTCTTTGCATGGGTTCACACCGGTTGTTTCACGATCATGGAGATGGTAAGGTTATCCCCAAGTTCTCTGAGTCAACGAGGAAGTCCGTGAGAAATATCGGATATGTTTATTTATGTGCAATCATGTAATAAAATTTTGTTATATTGTTGAACTTTAAGAGCATTGTATATGTCTTAAGTTGTAAAACATTGTGAATGTTTTGATTTATGGAAATATCGTAGAACTTGCCTTGAAATGGAAGTTTGTTATAACATTGCATATGTTGAGTATTGTAAAATTGGGAATGTATCATGAACGTTAGTTATGATATGAAATTATTGAAATTGGAAAAGAAATGCATGTTGAAATCTATGAGTTGTGAAATGTCTCTTGACAAGAGATAAGATTGACCGGTAATGGTCGGAATGTTTAATATTATGTTGTAACATTGTTGAAAATGGAGGAAAAACTTGTTTTGAAAACTTGTGCTTAATTTGGGGGCGAAATTCTTTAAGGGAGGAGGTTATAGCGATCGATTTTTCCTCTTGTGTCTGATGATCCGGACTTGTTTAGTGGATGTTAATAGTTGCATATACTTTGTTTGCGTCCTTCGTACCTTGTATTTGAGTTATAGGATGTGTTTGGCGAGGTTTATTCTGAGTTGGTTGAACTTAGAAACTAAGAGTAATTACTGATTTTTGCCTTCACGCTCGGGAGCTTTGGCCTTCAGCGGGCCCTTCGTTATTGCTTCTCCACTCGGCGGGTGTTTTGATGCTCGGCGTGATTTCCCATCTCGCGATATTTCCTCTGCGGTGTTGGGCCTTTCGGCGGGCGTTTTGATGCTCGAGCATGAGTTTGTGTGTGACACTTGAGCAGGGAGTTTTGCGCTCGAGCGGGGACCTGGTTCAGCAAAAAGTTCTGGGAGTGTGTATCCGCCGCTCGAGCGGATTTTAGCCTTCGGCGAAGTCATGAGTGACGCTCGAGCGGGGCGACTCTTATATAAAGCGGAGATCCGACTTTTTGGATCACTTTTTCACATCCTTTTCTCTCTCTTACTTTTCCAAAACTCCATTGTTGAGTCTCTCTCTCTAGAACCTTGCCTTCTCTTTACGTATTGATCTAGTAGGAGTTGTTTCCTCACCTTTGGCCTTTACAAAAAAGTTGTTGATCGTCGAGGGCCATCTTTTGATCCAAGAATCTCGGGATTTGGAGCATTTTCGTTTTCTTCATCTTCTTCGTTGGGTGTCAACTTTTGTGGTAGGGATTCCTACTCACTCTTATGATCTTTGACATAGATTTTTGGTTGTTTTGATAAAATGTTGAAGTTGGGTAAATTTTGGGACTTAGGGTTTCAAAATGTTAAAAGAGGGCTTTGTTATTTTGATTCTAAAAAGTGTATTTTGGGTTTCAAAATAATGGTATTGTTGTTGGTTGTTGATTTTTGGACCATTGGGTTGTTATTGGAAAAAGGGGTAGAAAACCCTAATTTGTTATATAAATTAGTTGGTATAATTAATATGGTAAAGTTGTGGATTTATGGAATTGAGTTGGGAATAATGAAATTGACTCATTATATTGTGAAATGGTGGAGTTGGATTTATTAATCGCTCACTTTTGAAAACATTGATATTTTATCTGTTAGAGCTTTTATTATCTGTTTAGATATAAGCTTGGGCTACTTAGGTGGAGGGTAGTTTTGATTGTTGTAGACAATGCATGATGATTAGGAAAACTAAAACTAATCAATTGGATGTGTCATAAGTATGACGGTTGAAAGAATACATTAGCTTGTATGTATTGGTGATTGTATATGATCTATGTTTATATACATGTGTTGTGTGGGAGGAGATAGGGATGTACTCACGGTTTAGGGGAAGATAGGGATGGACCTCTAAATCGGACTTTTGTGTGACATTGATCTGACACTACAATGTGTATCAAGTGTTGATTATGGAAGTGTTTGAATTGATTCGATATAGCACTAAAATTTATATCGCTATCAATTGTGAAGTGTAAAGGTGATTCTATGTTATGTTGATCTGACACCAAAATGTGTATCCGTAAAAAAGTACATAAATGAATTTAGCGTTATCGATACAACATTATAATGTGTATCCGTCATGAATTCGAAAGTGTTTTAAGGATGAGTCTAAATCTCATTCAATTATTTGGCTAGGTATTGAGCCTTGTTTTCAAACTCAAAGTTGAAAAAAATGAGAAATGAAATGTAACATGGACTTAATGTCATGGAACGGAATGTGAGATATGTGGATGTATCTGTTGAATGGTTATCAATTGCTAAAGTCTTAGTTATTGCTCATCTTGTGTTTAGCATATCTCTCTCTTGGTAGCTCACCCTATATGGGACATTATTTTCAGTCTGGGTAGCATGCCACCTCCAAGGACATAGCTTGGATGATGATGAGAGTTGAAGACTCTTTTTTTTATTTTGTTTGTATTACATGTATACCAAGCCAAGGGCTTCTTTTGTATAGAGTTAGTACTCTTATTTTGTGCAACCAAGTGTTGACTTGGAAAATTTGTAAGCTGTAGGGTATTTGCTTTTGTTGTTAACATGTAATACTGTTGTAAGAATTACTCTAATGAATAGAAGAATATTTATCTTTTATATCAACGCATGTCTAAATTGATGGGTTCTAATGTTATTAATTTGAGGGCATTACAACTTGGTATCGAGGCGTGCAGGGTTGAATACTTTGGGTACATGGGAAGTGATTAGTATCACAATGGGTTTGTCTCGCTTGTTAGAGACTTAAGTGTAATGTAATGTGTTTATATGACAACATGTTTATGTGACTATTTGGGTATGGGATTTAATTTCTAGGATGTTGATTGGATCCTTGGGTTTCTGGGAGTCTTGTTGGAAAAGCACTTGATCAATGCTGTTTCTAACCGGAACTCTAGCAATGCCTCGGGACTATCATTATCGAAATGAAATTAAGTGCTTATGTGTTTATGTGCTTCGTGGGGTGAATTCTGATTGTCCATGCATTAGGGCGAGTGTTATAACCGGCATATTTGTGAATGTGCTAACGTTCTCTGTTACCTTCATTAGGATGTCGGGGCGAGGGCGAGGTGGTGGCGAGTAGGCCTCGGAGGCGAGATGCCTTTGGGATGATATTCGGCTGTGAGGAGGGTTGGCCGGGCCAATGTGGCGAACCGGTAGTCGAGGCTATGGGCGCTTTAGCCGAGGATAGCCGATGCTTTGAGAGTCTATGGGTATTCTCGGGCTGAGAATCTAGTTCGAGCTCAGTGTAGGCCTAGGTTCTTTGGCGGGGCCTTCCTTCTTGAAGAGAGTTCTTAGGTCTAATCCGGATGAGTTTGTTGGAGATCCAGAAGGAGCCACTTAAAGCGGATGAGTGGTTGGAAGCAGATGAGTAAGGCGTTCGAGATGCTTGGCATCGAGGGCGGGCGTTAAAGTGACCTTGGCGTGTCTTTCCAGCTGAAGGAGATCTTGGTCGATGGTGGAAGTTTGTGAAGGGTCGTTTGGATGGCACTTGGGAGGCTTCGTGGGTGCTTTCGGGAGAAGTTCTTATCTCCGGTCGAGAGAAGGCGAGAGGCGGTTTGCGGCTTTGCAGTTGAGTTCTTGATGGCGAGTATGAAATTGCTTTTACTAAGCTTGTCGAGTTACTTTTGAACTTGTGGCATCAGGAACGCCGTTGTGTTGAGTTTGAGAAGAGGTTGAGGCGGCCTCAAGATGAAGTTGGTGGGTCTATGATCGAGACTATGGGCTTGGTTGATCTTTGCCCATATGGAATCATGATCACGGAGGAAGAGACGAGAGGGGCTCCAAGAGGAGCAGGATGGTCGGGGTTGTCATGCTTACTTTTATTACTCAAAGTATTACCAAATCCATTAACTTAATTCCATTTCAGAGATAACATGCGGAAATAAACTAATATATTCGTAGAAGTGAATAACAACACTCTCATTCGTATGCAAAGTAAATACAACATGAACATGCTAAATAAATTGCCCTTGGGCTTACATCATTAATCAAATGAAGGGTACAACCCTTTTACATATATGGCATTCTGCCTACAACAAAGAGGCCCGTGGCCAACAAATAAGAAAGATCCAAATCTTGCGGCACATTGACAACACACGAAAAAGGTTCAACAACGTGGGATGAACATAAAGTCGAGGGATCTCAACATGGTCCTCAACAATAACAACTTCTGAGATAGCTATGTTCATGAATGCTCAATCTCATACTAGGATAGTAATGTGACGGTTTACACAAAATATACATAAGTATGTACTTTTCTCGAAAACAACCATTTCAATCAGCATAGGCGATTCACCTTTCCTCTTTCTTAAACCCCATTCCCACTCTTTCATACATTAATAATTACTTAGGAAATAAATTCACTAAGACCACTACTCTCCCCATTTCCCAAACATACAACATGTGTACCTTTTTCAAAACATATTTTTAGAATATTGATTCCTTCAATTCCCAAAAGACAAAAAGACATTTTGGTTTCTTTAAGTCACAATCATATCTATACATGCAAACCCTAAATAAAAGGGAGATAACAAATCATCAACATGTATAAAAATCAAGATGAGGCAAGGGCCTTCCAAAAGCTGTAATGAACACAATCCATGATGTTCCTAGATATGCGAAACAACAACCACAAAACTTCGCTCTACTAGCTATGTGCGTAGTAAGTCAAAGATACACCTTTCACAACAACAACAACAAGCGGTTTACGGCGCTATTTGGAAGAAGGTATGGAGCCTCCGATTTTAGTGCGATTAGTTCTCAGGCGCTAAATTGGAAGAATGAGTACCTTTGATTTTAAGCGATCAGTTCTCGGCGCTAAATTTGAAGGATATGATACCTTTGATTTTAAGCATGGGATATAACACCAACAATCACAACTGTGAGGCAAAACCAACATGTATATTGCATACACATAAACTAACAAGATACGACAATGTGTTAAAGTAGATGAACACATAGGTGTAATTCACACACAACAATTCAACAACTTCGTCATCCTCCACGATGACCAAGGACAAAACCTCTAGATGCATGTATATTGTACATCTATTAACAGACCCAGTTATCATGAGACCACAAACCCATCAACAATACTAACATGGTAGTTTAAGATACAACAATCCAATTTTCATATTTATTTCAAAAATACTTTTCCCATTTCACAAAACAAATTCCACCTCCTTTTGTTTGTGCAAAACCAACTCCATCCCTTTTGTTTTCACAAAATCAATTCCATCCCTTTTGTTTTCACAAAATCAATTCCATGGACAATAAAGCCATAACTCATTTTACTCTACCACATTCTTTTCAAAGCCATTCCAAATTGATTATGCAAATTAAGTCATAATCATTAAATTAGGGTTTTCCTCCCTCTTTCTCAATATTGAACAAAAAGGCTCAATCATCTACAACAAACAACAATGACCTCATTTAAGACCCAAAATACATAGATATTTGCCCAAAGATCAAAACCCCTCTATTAATTTATTAAATCAAATAAAAGTTAGGGTTTTCATCTCCTTTCAACAACAACACGCTAATTAACACTCCAATTAGCCCAAACCACAACTAATGATAGTAAACCCAAGTTTAACACCCAACCTAAAGTTCAACCTCATGATTTCAACAAATCCAACATGATATACTTTTCATGCAATACAAAAAAAACTACCACATGTCTATCTATAGACGGGGTACTGAAGAAGAACAAGGAGAATCCCTACCTCAAATGGAGAACCCAAGAGAAGAAGAGCAAAACTCGGAAGTGCTCCAAACTCCAACTTTCTCGGATCAAAATGTAGCCCTCGACGATCAACACACTTTTTGTAACGGCCAAAGGGTAGGAGAACACTCTAACTAGATCAATCCCTCTGAGAGAATGTGGGTTTTTAGTGAGAGGCTCTCCAATGGAGTTTTAGAAAAGTAAGAGAGTGAGGATGTAAAAAGTGATTTAAAATATCATAGCTGCTAACTGATATACGACTCTCCCGCTCGAGCGGAGAATAGGACGCTCAAGCATTAAGAACAAAAACTGGACACGCTCAAGCGCAAGAAGTCCTGCTCGAGCTCCAAGGCCTGAAACAAAACACATCCACTCGGCTGAAAACCAGCCGCTCGGCGTAGATTCTCCTCTTCGAAACTTCACGGACAATGAACTACCGCTCGGCGTAATAGACCGCTCGGCGCAACCAGCTGAGTGTAAGGAAACCCGCTCGAGCGTGAAAACCACACTTGCAGAAGTTTTGCAGGGGCACGAAATCTGAGGCTGTGAAAACCCGCTCGGCTAAGAGGCCAGCTCGGCGCACCAAGAATCTGGGCAACAAGGAATGGAGCTAAGGTTCAACCAACACATTCGAAACTCAAATGTATGAAATCAAAGGATGATAACAAGACATAAACAACCAATAACTCCACGGAACCGAGTCAGGAAAAGCGATTTAAATTGGGAGAGAAAAATCGAGATCACTATAACCTCCCCTTAAAGCATTTAGTCTCCAAAATTAAGGATCGCCAAAACAGGTACTAGGAGGAACTATTCTCCTACAAACCTTCGATTCACTCTTACCAAGGAAGAGACTAACCAAGGGAACACTTTCTCAAAGACAACACTTAGGCACGAAAGCCTCAATCAGACCAAACTTTCCCCGAAACAAATCACCAACAACCAACTAGCGCTTCAAGCTAAGCCACTACTCAACAACATAACTCCCAAAATGCAACCAAAGAAAATCTTCTGAGAAAATAATAAGAAAATATTTTATTGTTCAAGAGACATTTCTCAAGGATAGTCAAATTTTCAATGTTGGCATTCCGAAATAAACCTTGCATTCACAAACACGGTGTTATCCAAAACACATAATCACCCAATTTATTTTCCAAAAAGATTCATTTGAAATTTCTCAAAATCCTTGAATTAAATCAATTTCTCAACAACGCCCTTAGATGGCCCAAATACTAGGAATTTTTTTTCTTTTCCATTTCTTTCCAAAATAACACTATCAACAACCATCACGCACACAGTGATGCTACAATCAACACAGAACATAACATTTCTATAATGATAGTTAATAGAAATAACAACAGTACTGTCAACACATAAGGCATAAGAAATTCATGGTTTTGCAATTTCATCCCGCCTCCCTTTACTTAACCAACTTAATAACATACACCTGGCTCAGAACCTGGCCAAAAATAAGAAATTCAACTTCCATTTCTATATAATTTCCTTTTCTATTCAACTTACATTTTTAAATTTATGCAACTGCCATTGAAGAAACCACTATACCTTAGCGATCTATTTGGAAATTAAATAAAAAATGAAGTCAAATAGAAAAGGAAATTGAATAAAAATAAAAATAGAAGTTGCATAAAATTAACAATGGAAGTTCAAGAAACCACCATACGTTAACGATCTATTTGGAAATTAAATAAAAAAGAAAGTTAAATAGAAAAGGAAATTGAATAAAAATGGAAGTTTAATAAAAATAAATATAGAAGTTGCTTAAAATTAAAAATGGAAGTTCTTTCAAAAAACCACTATACCATAACGATCTATTTGGAAATTACATAAAAAAGGAAGTTGAATAGAATTAAAAATGGAAGGTGATTTATTTGTAAATTAAATAAAAAGGATGTTGAATACAAAAGGGAATTGAATAAAAAAGGATGTTGAATAGAAAAAGAAATTGGATAAAAATGGAAGATGAATAAATAAAAATAGAAGTTGCATAAAATTAAAAATTGAAGTTCATCAATAAACTACTATACCCTAACGATCTATTTGGAAATTAAGTAAAAATTGAAGTCGAATAGAAAAGGAAATTGAATAAAAATGGAAATGGAATAAAAATAAAAATAGAAGTTGCATAAAATTAAAAATGGAAGTTCATTCAAGAAACCACTATACCTTAACGATCTATTTGGAAATTAAATAAAAAAGGAAGTTGAATAGAAAAGGAAATTGAATAAAAATAAAAATGGAAGTTGAACAAAAATGGATGTTAAATAAAAAGGAAATTGGATAAAAATTGAAGTTGAATAAAAATTAAAATGGAAGTTGTATAAAATTAAAAATGGAAGTTCTTTCAAAAAACCACTATACCTTAATGATCTATTTGGAAATTAAATAAAAAGAAAGTTGAATAAAAATGCAAGTTGAATAAAAATAAAAATGGAAGTTGCCCAAAATTAACAATAGAAGTTAATTCAAGAAACCACTATACCTTAGCGATTTATTTGGAAAGTAAATAAAAATGGAAGTTGAATAGAAAAAGAAATCGAATAAAAATTGAAGTTGCATAAAATTAACAATGGAAGTTCATTGAAGAAACCACTATACCTTAACGATCTATTTGGAATGTAAATAAAAAAATGAAGTTGAATAGAATCAGAAATTGAATAAAAATGGAAGTTGTACAAAATTAACAATGGAAGTTCATTCAAGAAACCACTATACCTTGACGATCTATTTGAAAATTAAAAATTAAATAAAAATGGAAGTTGAATAAAAATAAAAATGGATGTCGCATAAAATTAAAAATGGAGGTTTATTCAAGAAACCACTATACCTTAACGATTTATTTGGAAATTAAATAAAAAAAGAAAGTTGAATAGAAAGGGAAATTAAATAAAAATGGAAGTTGAATAAAAATATAAATGGAAGTTGCATATAATTAAAAATTGAAGTTTATTCAAAAAACCACTCTACCTTAACGATCTATTTGGAAATCAAATAAAAAATGAAGTTGAATAAAAATGAAAGTTGCATAAAATTCACAACTGAAGTTCATTCAAGAAACCACTACACCATAAAGATCTATTGGGAAATTAAATAAAAAAAGAAGTTGAATAGAGAAGGAAATTGAATAAAAATAAAAATGGAAGTTGCATATAATTAAAAATGGAAGTTCATTCAAGAAACCACTATACCTTAACGATCTATTTGGCAATTAAATAAAAAAGGAAGTTGAATAGAAAAGGAAATTGTATAAAATCGGAAGATGAATAAAAATAAAAATGGAAGCCGCATAAAATTAACAATGTAAGTTCATTCAAGAAACCATAATACCTTAACGATCTATTTGGAAATTAAATTAAATATAAAAGGAAGTTGAATAGAAAATGAAATTGGATAAAATTGGAAGTTAAATAAAAATAAAAATGGAAGTTGCATAAACTAAAAATGGAAGTTAATTCAAGAAACCATTATTCTTTAACGATCTGTATGGAAATTGAATAAAAGAGGAAGTTGAATAGAAAAGAAAATTTAATAAAAAGGAAGTTGAATAAAAACAAAAATGGAAGTTGCATAAAATTAAAAATGGAAGTTCATTGAAGAAACCACTATACCTTAACAATCTATTTGGAAATTAAATAAAAAAAAAGTTGAATAGAAAAGGAAATTGAATAAAAATTGAAGTTGAATAAAAATAAAAACGGAAGTTGAACAAAAATAAAAGTGGAAGTTGCATAATTACAAATGGAAGTTCATTCCAGAAACCACTATACCTCTATTGGGAAATTAAATAAAAAAAGAAGTTGAATAGAAAAGTAAATTGAATAGAAAAGAATTGAATAAAAAAGTTGAATAAAATAAAAAGGAAGTTGCATAAATTTAACAACGGAAGTTCATTCAAGAAACCACTATACCTTAACGATCTATTTGGAAATTAAATATAAAAGGAAGTTGAGCGAAATGGAAGTTAAATAAAAATAAAAATGGAAGTTGAATACAAATAGAATGGAAGTTCATTCAAGAAACCTCTATACCTTAAAGATCTATTGGGAAATTAAATCAAAAAAGAAGTTGAATAGGAAAGGAAATTGAATAAAAACGAAAGTTGAATAAAAATAAAAATGGAAGTTGAATAAAATTAAAAATGGAAGTTCATTCAAAAAACCACTATACCTTAACGATCTATTTGGAAATTAAATAAAAAAAAAAGTTGAATAGAAAAGGAAATTGAATAAAAATGGAAGTTGAATAAAAATAAAAATGGAAGTTGACTAAAAATAAAAAAAGAAGTTGAATAGAAAAGTAAATTGAATAAAAATGAAAGCAGAATAAAAATAAAAATAGAAATTGCATAACATTAAAAGTGGAAGTTAATTCAATAAACCACTATACCTTAACGATCTATGTGGAAATTAAATAAAAAAAAAAGTTCAATAGAAAAGGAAATTGAATAAAAATGGAAGTTGAATAAAAATAAAAATCGAATTTCATTCAAAAAATCACTGTACCTTAACGATCTATTTGGAAATTAAATAAAAAAAGCAAGTTGAATAGAAATGGAAGTTGAATAAAATAAAAATGGAAGTTGCCTAAAATTAACAATGGAAGTTGCATAAAATTAAAAATGGAAGTTTCATAAAATTAAATAAAAAAGAACGTTGAATAAAAAAGGGAGTTGAATAGAAAAGGAAATTGAATAAAAATGGAAGTTCATTCAAGAAACCACTATACCTTAACGATCTATTTGGAAATTACATTTTTGATTTGATCCAATGGAAGTTAATTTCCCTTTCTAGTTTTATCAATTTTTAATTTTATGTAACTTCCATTTTATTTTATTAAACTTCCATTTTCATTCGACTTCAATTTTTGTTCAATTTCAATTTTATTCAATTTCCAAATAGGTATTTCAACTTCCAAATAGAGGCGTCAAGGTATAACGGTTTCTTAAATCAACTTGTGTTTTATTCAACTTCCTTTTTTATTCAACTTCCATTTTATTTTTGTTAAACTTCAACTTTTATTCAAGTTACTTTCTATTCAACTTCCTTTTATTTAATTTCCAAATAGATCGTTAAGGTATAATGGTTTCTTAAATGACCTTCCATTATTATTTTATGCAACTTCCATTTTAATTTTATTCAACTTCCATTTTATTCAATTTCCTTTTTATTTAATTTCCAAATAGATCTTTAGGTATAGTGATTTCTTGAATGAACTTCCATTTTTAGACAACTTTTTATATTTAATTTCCAAATAGATCGTTAAGGTATAGTGTGATCTTGAATGAACTTCAATTTTTAATTTTATGCAACTTCAATTTCTATTTTTATTCAACTTTCATTTTTATTCAATTTCCTTTTTTATTCCACTTCTTTTTTTATTTAATTTCCACATAGATTGTCAAGGATTCAAGAAACCACTATACCTTAACGATCTATTTGGAAATTAAAAAACAAAGGAAGTTGAATAAAAATAGAAGTTGCATAAAATTAAAAATGCAATTTGAATAAAAATAAAAATGGAAGTTGCATAAAATTAAAAATGAAAGTTCATTCGAGAAACTACTATACATTAACGATCTATTTGAAAATTAAATAAAAAAGAAAGTTGAATAAAAATAAAAATGGAAGTTGAATAGAGAAGGAAATCGAATAAAAATAGAAGTTGCATAAAATTAAAAAACGAAAGTTCATTCAAGAAAACACTATACCTTAACGATCTATTTGGAAATTAAATAAAAAAGGAAGTTGAATAGAAAAGGAAATTGGATAAAAATGCATGATGAATAAAAATAAAAATGGATGTTGAATAAAAATAAAATTGAATAAAAGGGGAAGTTGCATAAAATTAAAATTTGAAGTTCATTTAAAAAACCACTATACCTTAACGATCTATTTGGAAATTAAATAAAAAAAAGAAGTTGAATAGAATAGGAAATTGAATAAAATTGGAAGTTGAATAAAAATAAAAATGGATGTCGTATAAAATTAACAATGGAAGTTAATTCAAGAAACCACTATACCTTAGTGATCTATTTGGAAAGTAAATAAAAAAAAATGAAGTTGAATAGAATAGGAAATTGAATAAAAATATAAGTTGTATAAAATTAAAAATGGAAGTTCATTCAAGAAACCACCATACCGTAACGATCTATTTGGAAATTAAATCAAAAAGGAAGTTGAATAGAAAAGGAAATTAAATAAAATAAAAATGGAAGTTGCATAAGATTAACAATGGAAGTTCATTCAAGAAACCAGTATACCTTAACGATCTATTTGGAAAGTATATAAAAAAGAAAGTTGAATTGAAAAGAAAATGGAATAAAAAGGGAAGTTGAATAAAAATAAAAATAGAAGTTGCACAAAATTAACAATGGAAGTTCATTTAAGAAACCATTATACCTTAACGATCTATTTGGAAATTAAATAAAAAAAGAAGTTGAATAGAAAAGGAAATTGAATAAAAATGGAAGTTCATTTAAGAAACCATAATACCTTAACGATCTATTTGGAAATTAAATAAAAAAAGGAAGTTGAATAGAAAAGGTAATTGAATAAAAATGGTAGCGGAATAAAAATAAAAATAGAAGTTGCATAAAATAAAAAATGGATGTCATTCAAGAAGCCACTAGACCTTAACGATCTAGTTGAATTGAAAAGGAAGTTGAATAAAAATAAAAATGGAAGTTGCATAAAATTAACAATGGAAGTTAATTGAAGATCACAGTATACCTTAACGATCTATTTGGAAATTAAATGAAAAATTATGTTGAATGACTATGGAAGTTGAATAAAAAAGATACCACTATACCTTAATGGTCTATTTGGAAATTAAATAAAAAAAGAAGTTGAATAGAAAAGGAAATTGAATAAAAAATGAAGTCGAATAAAAATAAAAATGGAAGTTAGTAAAATTAAAAATGGAAGTTGAATAAAAAGAAGCTGAATAAAAATGAAAGTTGAATAAAAATAAAAATGAAAGTTGCATAAAATTAAAAATTGAAGTTCATCCAATAAACTACTATACCCTAACGATCTGTTGGGAAATTAAACAAAAAAAGAATTTGAATAGAAATGGAAATTGAATAAAAATTGACGTTGAATAAAAACAAAAATTGAAGTTGCCTAAAATTAACAATGGAAGTTAATTCAAGAAACCACTATACCTTTGCGATCTATTTGGAAATTGAATAAAAAATAAAGTTGAATAGAAAACAAAATTGAATAAAAATGGAAGTTGCATAAAATTTAAAATGGAAGTTCATTAAAAGCACTATATCTTAACGATCTGTTTGGAAACTAAATAAAAAGGAAGTTGAATAGAAAAGGAAATTGAATAGAAAACAAAATTGAATAAAAATGGAAGTTGCCTAAAATTAAAAATGGAAGTTCATCGATAAACTACTATACTGTAATGACCCTCACACTACCCTAACCATACTCATATGCATTTTACATGATTTTTGCCTTGTTAAGCTTGCATTTGAATCTTGACTTGTCTTGCATAAGTGTTACTTGAATGCTATGTCTCTTGGTGAGAGTGTGTGTTTATTGAGGTCATCTTGAGCATAGGTCACCCTTTTGATGCTTTTACACTTAGGACCATCTTAGGATTTCTTTGTTGACCTCCACCTTTGTCTGACATATTGGCGAGATGATTATCATCTGGGCGAGGTGTCTATCGCCTAGGCCAAGATGTGTATTATTTGGGCGAGATGTTATCCTTGTGCGAAGTGATCTTGTCTGAGTGGTATGACATAGACGAGGTGTGGCACATCTAGGCCAAGGTGTGGCACGACTTAGTCAAGTGTTGTTCTTCCTAGCGAGATCATTGTCCCTTTGTTGCGAAGTTACGTCATGGCGAAGTCATTGTCCCTTTGTTGCGAAGTCTTGTTGTTAGCGATGTCATTACTTGCGAGTCCTTGCCGCCTAGCTTGTTGAACACGCTTTGTCATAGACTTGTCTTGTCAATCTATCACCTTTTGAGGAGAACCAATCAACGTTGCCACGTGTCCGTGAGTGTTAAATCGGCCGACGAGAGAGAGAAACCCACCATTTGTTACATTCTTGTCTTGGAGAAGAGAAGCTCTAGAAGGAGAAGGAGGATTTTAGAGTGAGAAGTGGGTAGCAAGCTTGATCCTTAGAGTTCAAACCGTTGGATTGAGTATTGAGGTTAGAATCTTGATTAACTCTTGTTGTTCTTATTGATCATCTAGTTGCATTGCATGATTGAGTATGTTTTGAATGCCATACCTTGATTTAAAGATTGGTTTTAGAGAGAAAGTTGGTATTCTTGTGTTCTTGAGGAAAAGCCTTGTTTAATCCGAAAGTTTGCAACAAGTTACATGCTTTTGTGTTTGTTTTTCCAAAGATCTTCTAGTATGGGCACCGGGTTCATGATTTCAAACTCATAGCATGAAATCTGATTTTGTAATAACAAGTTATGATCCTTGCATTCATCTTCTTCATGATCTTCATGTTCATGTTCTTCATGTTCTTGGCGGAGGAAAACCGGAGTTTTCCGACCTCATTCTTTAAGCGGCCCTCGGGACCACACCTCGGCGAAGGTGTGGGACCTCGCCAAGACAGAATTGGTGCTTGACATGTTGCCCGAGATGGGGAGCGTGTTTGTTTTGAATTGACTTAGTTCTTGAAGGATGCGAGATCATTTGCATTCATATAAAGTTTGTTTGAGAGTGCAATCAACATATTTACGCCATGTGTTTGTAGGACTTGGACTTGCCTTGACCCGGCGTTGAAGGAATAAGTGAGTGGTATTTTAATAAAGATATGTTATAAAGCTTTGATAAAACCTTGTTTTGTCTTGTTAAGTAATTATTTACATGCATGAATGATTATCCCTACTTGCAATAAGTATTATATCTTGTTTTGATGACATTCTCGGGAAGTAAAATGCGTGCTAGGGGACTATAAGCATTTGTAGCACAAAGTTTGGAAGTCCGTGCGTGCTAGGGGACTATAAGCATTTGTAGCACAAAGTTTGGAAGTCGTGCGTGCTAGGGGACTATAAGCATTTGTAGCACAAAGTTTGGAAGTCACGTGCTAGGAGACTATAAGCATTAAGCACAAGTCCTAGTGTCGGGGACTATAATGCTTGACACCCTTGTTTAGAGATCTCTCTTGCCTTGTCTTGCCTTGCCAGCGGTTTTACCGTGTGGGTTTGTTTGTCCGGAATGTCATCTCTTGTATTATGTTGATGTTAGTAAGCATCCCTTGAAGCTCGGAGGATTTGATTGATGAACTTGATTTATTCTCGTACTATTTTGTTAAAAGACCTCGGATATCATTCATGTAAACCCTTTATTAATTATGCCATTCCTTTGAGTATCCAAGCTCACCCTCTCTATATACATGTAGGTGATGAGCAAGATGGCGGCGACGCCCTAGATGTGTTGGCGATGTGTTTTGGATTTGTATTTTGCAACATCTTGAAGATTATGCTTCTTTGTTATTTCCTTGTATTTTGTAATTGATGGCGAAGCCTTTTAGTCAAGATGTAATTTTTGTACTCCATTTTATTGTACTAAAGCTATGTTGTGATGTATGTCATTTCATTTAACTTAAGCCTTGCTCTTATGGACTACTTAGCTTCTAATTATTGCTTCGCATTTGTAAGCCCCATCGTTTACTCTGATTTGTGTGTGTGTGATCTTGTAAGTGGCCTTTGGTAGTCTCGAATTACTGGCCATCATGGCACCATCCTACTAGGGGCGGGATGGGGTCGTGACAATACCTTAACAATCTATTTGGAAATTAAATAAAAAGGGCGTTGAATAGAAAAGGAAGTTGAATAAAAATAAAAATGGAAGTTGAATAAGAATAACAATGGAAGTTCATTGAAGAAACCACTATACCTTGACAATTTATTTGGAAATTACATAAAAAAGGAAGTTGCATAGAAAATGAAATTGAATAAAAATGGAAGTTGAATAAAAATAAAAATGGAAGTTACACAAAATAAACAATGGAATTGATTCAAGAAACCATTGTACCTTAACGAATTATTTGGAAATTAAATAAAAAAGGAAGTTGAATAGAAAAGGAAATTGGGTAAAAATGGAAGTTGAATAAAAATAAAAATCGAAATTCAATGAAAAAACCACTATACCTTAACAATCTATTTGGAAATTAAAGAAAAAAGAAAGTTGAATAGAAATGGAAATTGAATAAAAATGGAAGTTGAGTAAGCGTAAAAATAAAAATGGAAGTTGCATAAAATTAAAAATGAAAGTTCATTCAAGAAACCACCATACCTTAACAATCTATTTGGGTATTAAATAAAAAGGAAATTGAATAGAAAAAGAAATTAAATAAAAATGGAAGTTGAATACAAATAAAAATGGAAGTTGCATAAAATTACAAATGGAAGTTCTTTCAAAAAACCACTATACCATAAAGATCAATTGGGAAATTAAATCAAAAAGGAAGTTGAATAGAAAAGAAAATTAAATAAAAATGAAAGTTGAGTAAAAATAAAAATGAAAATTGCATCAAATTAAAAATGTAAGTTCATTCAAGAAACCATTATACCTTAGCAATCTATTTCGAAATTAAATAAAAAATGAAAATGAATAGAAAAGGAAATTGAATAAAAATGGAAGTTGAATAAAACTAAAAATGGAAGTTAATTTAAGAAATCACTATACCTTAATGATCTATTTGGAAATTAAATAAAAAAGGAAGTTTAATAGAAAAGGATATTGAATAAAAATTGAAGTTGAATAAAAATAACAATGGCAGTTGCATAAAATTAAAAATAGAAGTTCTTTCAAAAAACCACTATACCTTAATGATCTATTTGGAAATTAAATAAAAAAGAAAATTTACTACAAAAAGACATTGAATCAAAATGGAAGTTGAATAAAAATAAAAATGGAAGTTGCATAAAATTAACAATGGAGGTTAATTCAAGAAACCATTATACCTGAACGATCTATTTGTATATTAAATAAAAGGAGGAAGTTGTATAGAATAGGAAATTGAATAAAAATGGAAGTTGCATAAAATTTAAAATGAAAGTTCTTTCAAAAAAACCACTATACCTTAACGATCTATTTGGAAATTAAATAAAAAAAAGAAATTGACTACAAAAGGTCATTGAATCAAAATGGAAATAGAATAAAAATAAAAAAGGAAGTTGCATAAAATAAAAAAGAAAGTTGAATAGAAAAGTAACTTGAATTAACAATGGAAGTTAAATAAAAAATGAAGTTGAATAGAAAAAGAAATTGAATAAAAATGGAAGTTGTATAAAATTAAAAATGGAATTTGCATGAAATTAACAATGGAATTTAATTCAAGAAACCACTATACCTTAACGATTTATTTGGAAACTAAATAAAAAACGAAGTTGAATAGAAAAGGGAATTGAATAAAAATGGAAGTTGAAAAAAAAATAAAAATGGAAGTTGCATAAAATTAACAATGTAAGTTCATTTAAGAAACCACTATACCTTAACGATTTATTTGGAAATTAAAAATGGAAATTCAGTTAAGAAACCAATATACCTTAACGATCTATTTGGAAATTAAAAAAAAAAGAAAATTGAATAGAAATGGAAATTGAATAAAAAGAGGAAGTTGAATAAAAATAAAAATGGAAGTTGCATAAGATTAACAATGGAAGTTTATTCAAGAAACCACTATAACTTAACGATTTATTTGGAAATTAAGTAAAAAATGAAGTTGAATAGAAAAAGAAATTGAATAAAAATGGAAGTTGAATAAAAATAAATATGGAAGTTGCATAAAATTAACAATAGAACAGGAAATTGAATAAAAATGGAAGTTGCATAAAATTAAAAATTGATTTTCATTCAAGAAACCACTATACGTTAGCGATCAATATGGAAATTAAATAAAAAAGAAAGATAGATAGAAAAACAAATTGAATAACAATGGAAGTTGAATAAAAATAAAAGGGAAAATTCAATAAAATTGAGTAGAAAAGGAAATTAAATTAAAAATGAAAGTTGCATAAAATTTAAAATGGAAGTTCTTTCAAGAAACCACTATAATGAAAGTTGCATAAAACTAAACTTCCATTTTTATTCAATTCTATTTTCTATTCAACTTCCTTTAATTTCCAAATAGATCGTTAATGTATACTGGTTTCTTGAATGAACTTCGATTTTTATTTTTAGTCAACTTCCAGTTTTTATTTTTATGCAACTTCCATTTTTATTTTTATTCAACTTCCATTTTGGAAATAAAATGGAAGATGAATAAAAATAAAAATGGAAGTTGTATAAAATTAAAAATGGAAGTTCATTGAAGAAACCACTATATCTTAACGGTCTATTTGAAAATTAAATAAAAAAAAGAAGTTGAATAGAAAAGGAAATTGAATAAAAATCGAAGTTGAATAAAATTAAAAATAGAAGTTGCATAAAATTAAAAATGGAAGTTCATTCTACAAACCACTATACCTTAACGAATTATTTGGAAATTAAATAAAAAATGAAGTTGAATAGAAAATGAAATTAAAGAAAAATGGAAGTTGCATAAAATTAAAAATCGAAATTCATTCAAGAAAACACTATATCTTAACTATCTATTTGGAAATTAAATAAAAGAAGAAGTTGAATAGAGAAGGAAATCGAATAAAAATAGAAGTTGCATCAAATTAAAAAATGGAAGTTCATTCAAGAAAACACTATACCTTAGATCATTAATTTCCATTTTATTTTTATTCATCATCGATTTTATTCAATTTCCTTTTCTATTCAACTTCTTTTTTTATTTAATTTCCAAATAGATTGTTCAGGTATAATGGTTTCTTGAATAAACTAACATTGTTAATTTTATGCAACTTCAATTTCTATTCAATTTCCTTTTCTATTCATTTTCATTTTTTATTTAATTTCAAAATAGATCGTTAAGTTATAGTTGTTTTTTTGAAAGAACTTTCATCTTTTATTTTATGCAACTTCCATTTTTATTGTTATTCAACTTCCTTTTTTATTTAATTTCTTTTTTATTCAGCTTTCTTTCTTATTTAATTTCCAAATAGATCGTTAAGGTGTAATGGTTTCCTGAAAGAACTTCCATTGTAAGTTTTATGCAACTTCCATTTTTATTTTTATTCAACTTCTAGTTTTATCCAACTTCCTTTTGTATTCAACTTCCTTTATTTAATTTCCAAATAGATTGTTAGGTATAATGGTTTTGAAAGAACTTTCATTGTAAGTTTTACGCAACTTCCATTTTTATTTTTATTCAACTTCTAGTTTTATCCAATTTCCTTTTGTATTCAACTTCCTTTTTTATTTAATTTCTAAATAGATCGTTAAGGTATAGTCCTTTCTTGAATGAACTTCCATTTTTAATTTTATTTAATTTCCCCTTTTATTTTTATTCAACTTCCATTGTTATTCAATTTCATGTTCTATTCAACTCCTCTTTTTTATTTAATTTCCAAATAAATCGTTAGGGCATAGTAGTTTATTGGATGAACTTCAATTTTCAATTTTATGCAACTTCCATTTTTTTTCTTATTCAACTACCATTTTTATTCAATTTCCTTTTCTATTCAACTTTCCAAGTTGAACTTTCTATTCGGAAATTAAATAAAAATGGAAGTTGAATGAAAAAGGAAGTAGAATAAGAAGGCAAATTGATTCGAGAAACCACTGTACCTTAATGCACTATTTGGAAATCGAACTTCCTATATGAAAATTGAATAAAAATGGAAGTTGAATAAAATAAAAATGGAAGTTCATTGAAGAAACCACTATACCTTAACAATCTATTTGGAAATTAAAGAAAAAAGGAAGTTGAGGAGAACAGGAAATTAAATAAAAATTGAAGTTGAATAAAAATAAAAATGGAACTTCCAGAAAATTAAAAATGAAAGTTTATTAAAAAAAAACCACTATACCTTAACGATCTATTTGGAAATTAAATAAAAAAAGGAAGTTGAATAGAAAAAGAAATTGAATAAAAATTCATGTTCAACGAAAATAATAATGGAAGTTGCATAAAATTAGCAATAATAGTTCATTGAAGAAAGCAATATACCTTAACGATCTATCTGAAATTAAATAAAAAAAGGAAGTTGAATAGAAAAGGAAATTAAATAAAAATGAAAGTTGAATACAAATAAAAATGTAAGTTCCATAAAATTAATAATAAAAGTTTATTCAAGAAACTATTATACCCTAACGGTCTATTCGAAAATTAAATAAAAAAGGAAGTTGAATAGAAAAGGAAATTGAATAAAAATGGAAGCTGAATAACAATAAAAATGGAAATTGCATAACATTAAAAGTGGAAGTTAATTCAATAAACCACTATACCATAACAATCTATTTGGAAAATAATTAAAAAAGAAAGTTGAATAGAAAATGAAATTGAGTAAAAATAGAAGTTGAATAAAAATAAAAATAAAAGTTGCATAAAATTGAAAATGGAAGTTCATTGACGAAACCTCTATACCTTAACGATCTATTTGGAGAAAAAAAAAGAGAAGAAGTTCAATAGAAAAAGAAATTGAACAAAAATGAAAGTTGAATAAAAATAAAAATAGAAGTTGCATAAAATTAAAAGTGGAAGTTCATTCAAGAAACCACTATACCTTAATGATTTACTTGGAAATTAAATAAAAAATGAAGTTGAATAGAAAAGGAAATTGAAGAAAAATGGAAGTTGCATAGAATTAAAAATCGAAGTTCATTCAAGAAACCACTCTACTTTAACAATCTATTTGGAAATTAAATAAAAAAGGAAGTTGAATTGAAAAGAAAATTGGATAAAAATGGAAGTTGAATAAAAATAAAAATGGAAGTCGCATAAAATTAACAATGAAAGTTCATTCAAGAAACCACTATACCTTAATGATCTACTTGGAAATTAAATAAAAAACGAAGCTGAATACAAAAGGAAATTGGATAAAACTAGAAATTGAATAAAAAAAAATGGAAGTTGCGTAAAACTTACAATGGAAGTTTTTTCAAGAAACCATTATACCTTAACGATCTATTTGGAAATTAAATAAGAAAGAAAGCTGAATGAAAAAGAAATTGAATAAAAATAAAAATGGAAGTTGCATAAAATTAAAAATGGAAGTTCTTCCAAAAAAACAACTGTAACTTAATGATCTATTTCGAAATTAAATAAAAAAATGAAAATGAATAGAAAAGGAAATTGAATAAAAATTGAAGTTGCAAAAAATTAACAATGTAAGTTCATTCAAGAAACCACTATACATGAACAATCTATTTGGATATTAAATAAAAAAGGAAGTTGAATAGAAAAGGAAATTGAATAAAATCGGAAGATGAATAAAAATAAAAATGGATGTTGCATAAAATTAATAATGGAAGTTCATTAAAGAAACCACTATACCTTAACAATCTATTTGGAAATTAAATAAAAAAATGAAGTTGAATAGAATAGGAAATTGAATAAAAATAGAAGTTGCATAAAATTAAAAATAAAAGTTCATTGAAGAAACCACTATAACTTAACGATCTATTTGAAAATTAAATAAAAATTGATGTTTTTTCAAAAAACCACTATATCTTAACGATGTATTTGGAAATTAAATAAAAAAAAGAAGTTGAATAGAAAAGTAAATTGAATAAAAATTGAAGTTGAATAAAAATAAAAATGGAAGTTGCATAAAATTAAAAATAGAAGTTCATTCAAGAAACCACTATACCTTAACGATCTATTTGGAAATTAAACAAAAAAAGAAGTCGAATAGAGAAGGAAATTGAATAAAAATGGAAGTTACATAAAAATAAAACTGAAAGTTCATTCAAGAAACCACTATACGTTAACGATCAATTTGGTAATTAAATAAAAATAGAAGTTGAATGGAAAAAGAAATTGAATAAAAATGGAAATTGCATAAAATTAACAATGTAAGTTTATTCAAGAAACCACTATACCTGAACAATCTATTTGGAAATTAAATAAAAAAAGGAAGCTGAACAGAAAAGGAAATTGAATAACTATGGAAGTTGAATAAAAATAAAAATGGAAGTTGCATAAAATTAACAATGGAAGTTCAGTCAAGAAACCACTATACCTTAACGATTTACTTGGAAATTAAATAAAAAATGAAGTTGAATAGAAAATGAAATTGAAGAAAAATGGAATTTGCATAAAATTAAAAATCGAAGTTCATTCAAGAAGCCACTCTACTTTAATGATCTATTTGGAAATTAAATAAAAAAGGAAGTTGAATTGAAAAGAAAATTGGACAAAAATGAAAGTTGAATAAAAATAAAAATGGAAGTCGCATAAAATTAACAATGGAAGTTTATTCAAGAAACCACTATACCTTAACGATCTACTTGGAAATTAAATAAAAAACGAAGTTGAATACAAAAGGAAATTGGATAAACCTAGAAATTGAATAAAAATAAAAATGTTAGTTGCGTAAAACTTACAATGGAAGATTTTTCAAGAAACCATTATACCTTAATGATCTATTTAGAAATTAAATAAGAAAAAACCTGAATAAAAAAGAAATTGAATAAAAATGGAAGTTAAATAAAAATAAAAATGGAAGTTGCATAAAATTAAAAATGGAAGTTCTTTCAAAAAAACAACTATAACTTAATGATCTATTTCGAAATTAAATAAAAAATGAAAATGAATAGAAAAGGAAATTGAATAAAAATTGAAGTTGCATAAAATTAACAATGTAAGTTTATTCAAGAAACCACTGTACCTGAACAATCTATTTGGAAATTAAATAAAAAAGGAAGTTGAATAGAAAAGGAAATTGAATAAAATCGGAAGATGAATAAAAATAAAAATGGATGTTGCATAAAATTAATAATGGAAGTTCATTAAAGAAACTACTATACCTTAACGATCTATTTGGAAATTAAATAAAAAAATGAAGTTGAATAGAATAGGAAATTGAATAAAAATGGAAGTTGCATAAAATTAAAAATGGAAGTTTATTGAAGAAAAAACCACTATAACTTAACGATCTATTTGAAAATTAAATAAAAATTGAAGTTTTTTTCAAAAAACCACTATACCTTAACGATCTATTTGGAAATTAAATAAAAAAAAAAAGTTGAATAGAAAAAGTAAATTGAATAAAAATAGAAGTTGAATAAAAATAAAAATGGAAGTTGCATAAAATTAAAAATAGAAGTTCATTCAAGAAACCACTATACCTTAACGATCTATTTGGAAATTAAACAAAAAAAGAAAGTTGAATAGAGAAGGAAATTGAATAAAAATGGAAGTTGCATAAAAATAAAACTAGAAGTTCATTCAAGAAACCACTATACATTAACGATCAATTTGGAAATTAAATAAAAACGTAAATGGAAGTTGAATAGAAAAAGAAATCGAATAAAAATGGAAATTGCATAAAATTAACAATGTAAGTTTATTCAAGAAACCACTATACCTGAACAATCTATTTGGAAATTAAATAAAAAAAGGAAGCTGAACAGAAAAGGAAATTGAATAACTATGGAAGTTGAATAAAAATAAAAATGGAAGTTGCATAAAATTAATAATGGAAGTTCATTCAAGAAAGCACTATACCTTAACGATTTACTTCCATATTTTAGTTTATGCAACTTCCATTTTTATTCAATTTCCTATTCTATTCGACTTCATTTTTTATTGAATTTCCAAATCGATCATGTAACGCCCTCAAAATAATACCCAACTTACACAATAATAAGATGCATTACTGAAGTAAATAAACCACAATTCATTCATCAGAATATTTCTAAATAAAAACATTACATGTAACATCAAAATAAATGCCCTAAGGGCTTACATCTTGCCAAGCCAACACTTGGACACAAAATTATGAGTTCTAACTCAAATACAAATAAAGCCCTAGGCTTGAATGTTTACAAGTAATTCAGATAAAAACAAATAACTAAAATCAAGGCTTCAAAGTCCAATTCCTTCCAAGCTAATTCCTTGGAGGTAGCGAATCACCTGAACCTGAAAATGATGTTCCCATATAGGGTGAGCCACAGCCCAGTAGAAATATACTAAACCAAATATAAGCATTGAATAAAGCAATAACACTTAATAGATGGTTAACCATGTGAATCAGTTATATCAATATACAATCTTAAGACACTAATGTCTATGACACTTATCAATATCCATTATTATCAATGTGGCTCAGAACTTGGCCAAACTTACAACAATGAACTATATAGCATATTCACATTACTTCCAATATCAACAACGCAAATGAGACTCAGGCTCATATCACAACACTTCATACTTCCAGATTGATACACATTTTAGTATTGTATCAATAAAACACTTCAATATAAATAAGCACACATAAAAGTGATGCTAATGGAGTCCATCCCCTATCTCCTCCCAAACAAAATCCGGTTTAGAGGTCCATCCCCTATCTTCCCCTAAACCGTGGAGTACATCCACTATCTCCTCCCACACAAAATAATGTATGTAAACACATAACATATACAACACACAATCAATACACATAATGTTTGTATTAATTCAACAGTCAAGATTTATGACTTAACCAATGATTAGTTTCAGTTATCCCTAATCCACATGCAACATCTACAACAATCACGACTATCCTCCACCGATAGCCCAGAAACAGTTATTTCTAGACTTGGAAATAAATAAATCAACAATTAAATAGACGAGTGATTTCAATTAACCAACTACCCCATTTAATCAATAAATTATTCAATCTCATGAATTTAACTAATTTCCCCAATGTTCCTCAAATTAAATATACAATTCAATTTATTTAAACAACTAGGGTTTTTCCCAAAATTACCAAAATACCCCCAACATATTAAAATGCTAGAACTTAGAACAAAACGTATACATTAGAGTAGGAAATCCCTACCTCGAAGAAATAACCCAAAAAGAGAAGACGAAGATGATGACCCAAACTCAAAGTGCTCCAACTCCAAGATTGTTCAGATTAAACTGAAGCCCTCGACCCACACTACCTTTTTAATAAAGCAACTAGGGTAGAAACGCACTCTAAATAGATCAAACCTAAGAGAAAAGGTGAATAGGGAGAGAGAGAAGTCGGACCTAGGGTTTGGAATCCAAAAAGAAGATGAAAAACTGCCCAAAACCCCGCTGCTGCCTATATAACTACTACAGGCTCGCTCGGCGAAGAAAATCTCGCTCGGCGACCAGACATAAAGTCTCGCTCGGCGAAGAAAAGCTCGCTCGAGCCAAGAATGCGATGCCAGTGCGCAACCCGAAGCATGCTCAAGCGACAAAATGCTCGCTCGGCGAAAACGCAACATACACCTCGCCGCTCGGCGAAGAAAAGCTGCTCGGCGAAGAAACAACGCTCTCGGGTCTATACTAGACGCAATCGCCGCTCGGCGAAGAAACCCTGGCTCGAGCCATCAGCGACAAAACTCAACCCTCGCTCGAGCGACCAACTCAAAAACTGGACAGCAACACTTGGTTTCCGAACCCAACCAACCTGGAACAAACCTGCCCAACACATCCTATAACTCAAATGAGGGAATAAAGGGCGGACAACAATTATACAATGATAAGATCCACGAAACCTAAGTCGGATCTGATAATAAAATAGGAAAAGGCCGGGGTCGCTATATTCAACTTCCTTTTTTATTTAATTTCTAGATAGATCGTTAAGATATATTGCTTTCTTCAATGAACTTTTATTGCTAATTTTATGCAACTTCCATTTTTATTTTTATTGAACATCAATTTTTATTCAATTTCCATTTCTATTCAACTTCCTTTTTTCTTTAATTTCCAAATAGATTGTTAGGGTATAGTGGTTTCTTAAATGAACTTCCATTTTTATTTTTATGCAAGTTCCATTTTTATTTTTATTCAACTTCAATTTTTATTCAATTTCCTGTTCTCCTCAACTTCCTTTTTTCTTTAATTTCCAAATAGATTGTTAAGGTATAGTGGTTTCTTCAATGAACTTCCATTTTTATTTTATTCAACTTCCATTTTTATTCAATTTCCATATAGGAAGTTCGATTTCCAAATAGTGCATTAAGGTACAGTGGTTTCTCGAATCAACTTGCCTTCTTATTCAACTTCCTTTTTCATTCAACTTCCATTTTTGTTCAACTTCCAAGAAACCATTATACCTTAACGATCTATTTGGAAATTAAATAAGAAAGGAAATTGAATACAAAAGGAAATTGGATAAAACTAGAAGTTGAATAAAAATAAAAATGGAAGTTGCGTAAAACTTACAATGGAAGTTCTTTCAAGAAACCATTATACCTTAACGATCTATTTGGAAATTAAACAAGAAAGAAAGCTGAATAAAAAAGAAATTGAATAAAAATGGAAGTTGAATAAAAATAAAAATGGAAGTTGCATCAAATAAAAAATGGAAGTTCTTTAAAAAAAAGAACTATAACTTAACGATCTATTTTGAAATTAAATAAAAAATAAAAATGAATAGAAAAGGAAATTGAATAAAAATTGAAGTTGCATAAAATTAACAATGTAAGTTTATTCAAGAAACCATTATACCTGAACAATCTATTTGGAAATTAAATAAAAAAGGAAGTTGAATAGAAAAGGAAATTGAATAAAATCGGACGATGAATAAAAATAAAAATAGAAATTAATGATCTAAGGTATAGTGTTTTCTTGAATGAACTTCCATTTTTTAATTTGATGCAACTTCTATTTTTATTCAATTTCCTTGTCTATTCAACTTCATTTTTTATTTAATTTCCTAGTAAATCGTTAAGGTATAGTGGTTTCTTGAATGAACTTCCACTTTTAATTTTATGCAACTTCCATTTTTATTTTTATTCAACTTCCATTTTTATTCAATTTCCTTTTCTACTCAACTTCTTTTTTTCTTTTTTCTTTTTAATTTCCAAATAGATCGTTAAGGTATAGAGGTTTCGTCAATGAACTTCCATTTTCAATTTTATGCAACTTTTATTTTTATTTTTATTCAACTTCCATTTTTATTCAATTTCATTTTCTATTCAACTTCCTTTTTTATTTAATTTCCAAATAGATTATTAAGGTATAGTGGTTTATTGAATTAACTTCCACTTTTAATGTTATGCAATTTCCATTTTTATTTTTATTCAGCTTCCATTTTTATTCAATTTCCTTTTCTATTCAACTTTTTTTTTATTTAATTTTCAAATAGACCGTTGGGGTATAATAGTTTCTTGAATAAACTTTTATTGTTAATTTTATGGAACTTACATTTTTATTTGTATTCAACTTTCATTTTTATTTAATTTCCTTTCTATTCAACTTCCTTTTTTATTTAATTTCCAGATAGATCGTTAAGATATATTGCTTTCTTCAATGAACTTTTATTGCTAATTTTATGCAACTTCCATTTTTATTTTTATTGAACATCAATTTTTATTCAATTTCTTTTTCTATTCAACTTCCTTTTTTTATTTAATTTCCAAATAGATCGTTAAGGTATAGTGGTTTTTTTTTTAATAAACTTTCATTTTTAATTTTATGCAAGTTCCATTTTTATTTTTATTCAACTTCAATTTTTATTCAATTTCCTGTTCTCCTCAACTTCCTTTTTTCTTTAATTTCCAAATAGATTGTTAAGGTATAGTGGTTTCTTCAATGAACTTCCATTTTTATTTAATTCAACTTCCATTTTTATACAATTTCCATATAGGAAGTTCAATTTCCAAATAGTGCATTAAGGTACAATGGTTTCTCGAATCAACTTGCCTTCTTATTCAACTTCCTTTTTCATTCAACTTCCATTTTTATTCTATTTCCAAATAGAAAGCTCAACTTGGAAAGTTGAATAGAAAAGGAAATTGAATAAAAATGGTAGTTGAATAAGAAAAAAAAATGAAAGTTGCATAAAATTAAAAATTGAAGTTCATCCAATAAATTACTATACCCTAACGATCTATTTGGAAATTAAATAAAAAAAGGAGTTGAATAGAACATGAAATTGAATAACAATGGAAGTTGAATAAAAATAAAAGGGGAAATTCAATAAAATTAAAAATGGAAATTCATACAAGAAAGGACTATACCTTAACGATCTATTTGGAAAATAAAAAAAGGAAGTTGAATACAAAAGGAAATTGGATAAAACTAGAAGTTGAATAAAAATTAAAATGGAAGTTGCGTAAAACTTACAATGGAAGTTCTTTCAAGAAACCATTATACCTTAACGATCTATTTGGAAATTAAATAAGAAAGGAAATTGAATACAAAAGGAAATTGGATAAAACTAGAAGTTGAATAAAAATAAAAATAGAAGTTGCGTAAAACTTACAATGGAAGTTCTTTCAAGAAACCATTATACCTTAACGATTTATTTGGAAATTAAACAAGAAAGAAAGCTGAATAAAAAAGAAATTGAATAAAAATAGAAGTTGAATAAAAATAAAAATGGAAGTTGCATAAAATAAAAAATGGAAGTTCTTTCAAAAAAACAACTATAACTTAACGATCTATTTTGAAATTAAATAAAAAATGAAAATGAATAGAAAAGGAAATTGAATAAAAATTGAAGTTGCATAAAATTAACAATGTAAGTTTATTCAAGAAACCATTATAACTGAACAATCTATTTGGAAATTAAATAAAAAAGGAAGTTGAATAGAAAAGGAAATTGAATAAAATCGGACAATGAATAAAAATAAAAATGGAAATTAATGATCTAAGGTATAGTGTTTTCTTGAATGAATTTCCATTTTTTAATTTGATGCAACTTCTATTTTTATTCGATTTCCTTCTCTGTTCAACTTCTTCTTTTATTTAATTTCCAAATAGATCGTTAAGATATAGTCGTTTCTTGAATGAACTTCGATTTTTAATTTTATGCAACTTCCATTTTTTTTCAATTTCCTTTTCTATTCAACTTTATTTTTTATTTAATTTCCAAATAATTCGTTAAGGTATAGTGGTTTCTAGAATGAACTTCCATTTTCAATTTTATGCAACTTCCATTTTTAATTTTATTCAACTTCGATTTTTATTCAATTTCATTTTGTATTCAACTTCTTTTTTTTATTTAATTTTCAAATAGACCGGTAAGATATAATGGTTTCTTCAATGAACTCCCATTTTTAATTTTATACAACTTCCATTTTTATTTTTATTCATCTTCCGTTTTTATTTTTATTCAATTTTCTTTTCAATTTGATTTTCTTTTTATTTAATTTCCAAATAGATTGTTAAGGTATAGTGGTTTCTTGAATTAACTTCCATTTTATTTTTATACAACTTCCATTTTTATTCAATTTCCATTTCTATTGAACTTCTTTTTTTATTTAATTTCCAAATAGATCGTTAAGTTATAGTGGTTTCTTGAATTAACTTCCATTGTTAATTTTATGCAACTTCCATTTTTATTCGATTTCTCTTTCTTTTCAACTTCATTTTGTTTTTTAATTTTCAAATAGATCGTTATGGTGTAGTGGTTTTTTGAATGAACTTCCAGTTTTATTTTTATTCAACTTCTATTTTTATTCAATTTCCTTTTCTATTCAACTTCTTTTTATATTTAATTTCCAAATAGATCATTATGGTATAGTGATTTTTTGAATTAAATTTCATTGTTAATTTCATGCAACTTCCATTTTTTCTTTTTATTCTACATCCATTTTTATTCAATTTCCTTTTCTATTCAACTTTCTTTGTTATTTAATTTCCAAATAAATCGTTAAGGTATACTGGTTTCTTGAATTAACTTCCATTGTTAACTTTAGGCAACTTCCATTTTTATTTTTACTCAACTTCCATTATTATTCAATTTCCTTTTCTATTCGACTTCTTTTTTTTTATTTAATTTTCAAATAGATCGTTAAAGTATAATGATTTCTTGCATTAACTTCGATTTTTATTTTTAGTCAACTTCCAGTTTTATTTTCATTGAACATCCATTTTTATTGAATTTCATTTTCTATTCAACTTCCATTTTTATTTAATTTCCAAATAAATTGTTAAGGTATAGTGGTTTCTTCAATGAACTTTCATTGTTAATCTTATGCAACTTCCATTTTTGTTTTTAGTCAATTTTCTTTTCAATTCAACTTCCTTTTTATTTAATTTCCAAATAGATTGTTAAGGTATAGTGGTTTCTTCAATGAACTTTCATTTTTAATTTTATGCAACTTCCATTTTTATTTTTATTCATCTTTCGATTTTATCCAATTTCATTTGCTATTCAACTTCATTTTTTTATTTAATTTCCAAATAGATCGTTAAGGTATAGTGGTTTCTTGAATGAACTTTCATTTTTAATTATATGCAACTTCCATTTTTATTTTTATTCAACTTCCATTTTTATTCAATTTCATTTTCTATTCAACTTTCTTTTTTATTTAATTTCCAAATAGATCGTTAAGGTATAGTCGTTTCTTGAATGAACTTCCACTTTTAATTTTATGCAACTTCCATTTTTATTTTTATTCAAATTACTTTTCTATTCAACTTTCTTTTTTATTTTATTTCCAAATAAATCGTTAAGGTATAGTGGTTTCTTGAATGAACTTTCATTTTTAATTTTATGCAAATTCCATTTTTATTTTTATTCAATTTCATGTTCTCCTCAACTTCTTTTTTTCTTTAATTTCCAAATAGATCGTTAAGGTATACTAGTTTCATGAATGAACTTCCATTGTCAATTTTATGCAACTTCCAGTTTTATTTTTATTCAACTTCAATTTTTATTCAATTGTCTTTTTTATTTAATTTCCAAATAGATCGTTAAGGTATAGTGATTTCATGAATGAACTTCCATTGTTAATTTTATGCAACTTCCATTTTTATTTTTATTCAACTTCAATTTTTATTCAATTTCCTTTTCTGTTCAACTTCCTTTTTTATTTAATTTCCAAATAGATCGTTAAGATATTGTGGTTTCTTGAATGAACTTACATTGTTAATTTTATGCAACTTTCATTTTTATTTTTATTCAACTTCAATTTTTATTCAATTTCCTATTCTATTCAGCTTCCTTTTTTATTTAGTTTCCAAATAGATCGCTAAGGTATAATGGTTTCTTGAATTAACTTCCATTGTTAATTTTAGACAACTTGCATTTTTATTCAATTTTGTTTTCTATTCAACTTCCTTTTTTATTTAATTTCCAAATAGATCGTTAAGGTATAGTGGTTTCTTGAATGAACCTCCATTTTTAATTTTATGCGACATCCATTTTTATTCAATTTCATTTTCTATTCAACTTCATTTTTTATTCAACTTCCATTTTTATTCAATTTCCATTTCTATTGAACTTTCATTTTTATTTTTATTCAATTTCCTTTTCTGTTCAGCTTCCTTTTTTATTTAATTTTCAAATAGATCGTTAAGGTATAGTGGTTTCTTAAATCAACTTGCGTTTTTATTCAACTTCTTTTTTTATTCAATATCCTTTTCTAGTGAACTTCCTTTTTTATTTAATTTCCAAATAGATCGTTAAGGTATAGTGGTTTTTTGAATGAACTTCCATTGTTAATTTTATGCAACTTCTATTTTTATTTTTACTCAACTTCCATTTCTATTCAATTTCCTTTTCTATTCAGCTTCTTTTTTTATTTAATTTTCAAATAGATCGTTAAGGTATAGTGGTTTGTTGAATGAACTTCCGTTCTTAATTTTATGCAACTTCCTTTTTTGTTTTTTTTCAACTTCCTTTTTTATTCAATTTCCTTTTCTATTCAACTTCATTTTCTATTCAACTTCATTTTTATTTAATTTCCAATCGTTACGGTATAGTGGTTTCCTCAATGAACTTCCATTTTCAATTTTATGCAACTTCCATTTTTATTTTTATTCAACTTCCATTTTTCTTCAATTTCCTTTTCTATTCAACTTCCTTTTTGATTTAATTTTTATTTTCTATTCAACGTCTTTTTTTTATTTAATTTTCTTTTTTCTTTAATTTCCAAATAGATCGTTAAGGTATAGTGGTTTCTTGAATGAACTTCCATTTTTAATTTTATGTAACTTCCATTTTTATTTTTATTCAACTTCTATTTTTATTCAATTTTTTTTTTCTATTCAACTTTCATTTTTATTTAATTTCAAAATAGATCTTTAAGGTATAGTGGTTTCTTGAATGAACTTCCGTTGTTAATTTTATTCAACTTCCATTTTTATTCAATTTCCATTTCTATTCAGCTTCCCTTTTTTTTTTTAATTTCCACATAGATCGTTAGATCGTTAAAGTATATTGTTTCTTGAATGAACTTCAATTTTAAATTTTATGCAACTTCCGTTTTTATTTTTATTCAAATTCCATTTTTATTCAATTTTCCTCTCTATTCAACATCCTTTTTTTATTTAATTTCAAATAGATCGTTAAGGTATATGGGTTTCTTGAATGAACTTCCATTGTTAATTTTATGCAACTTCTATTTTTATTTTCTATTCAACTTCCATTTTTATTCAATTTACCTTTCTATTCAACTTCCTTTTTTCTTTAATTTCCAAATAGATCGTTAAGGTATAGTTGTTTCTTGAATGAACTTCCATTTTTAATTTTATGCAACTTCCATAGTTATTCAACATCATTTTTTATTTAATTTCCAAATAGATCGTTAAGGTATAGTGTGATCTTCAATTAACTTCCATTGTTAATTTTATGCAACTTCCATAGTTATTCAACATCATTTTTCATTTAATTTCCAAATAGATCGTTAAGGTATAGTGTGATCTTCAAATAAACTTCCGTTGTTAATTTTATGCAACTTCTATTTTTATTTTTATTCAACTTCCTTTTTTATTTAATTTCCAAATAGATCGTTAAGGTCTAGTGGTTTCTTGAATGACATCCATTTTTTATTTTATGCAACTTCTATTTTTATTTTTATTCCGCTACCATTTTTATTCAATTTCCTTTTCTATTCAACTTCTTTTTTTATTTAATTTCCAAATAGATCGTTACGGTATTATGGTTTCTTAAATGAACTTCCATTTTTATTCAATGTCTTTTTCTATTCAACTTCTTTTTTTATTTAATTTCTAAATAGATCGTTAAGATATAATGGTTTCTTAAATGAACTTCCATTGTTAATTTTGTTCAACTTCCATTTTTATTTTTATTCAACTTCCATTTTTATTCAATTTTCTTTTCTATTCAACTTTCTTTTTTATATACTTTCCAAATAGATCGTTAAGGTATAGTGGTTTGTTGAATGAACTTCCATTTTTATTTTATTTAATTTCCAAATAGATCGTTAAGGTATGGTGATTTCTAGAATGAACTTCCATTTTTAATTTTATACAACTTCTATTTTTATCCAATTTCCTATTCTATTCAACGTCATTTTTTTATTTACTTTCCAGATAGATCGCTAAGGTATAGTGGTTTCTTGAATTAACTTCCATTGTTAATTTTATGCGACATCCATTTTTATTTTTATTCAACTTCTATTTTTATTCAATTTCCTATTCTATTCAACTTCTTTTTTTTTTTAATTTCAAATAGATCGTTAAGGTATAGTGGTTTTTTAAATGAACTTCAAATTTTAATTTTATGCAACTTCTCTTTTTATTCAATTTTATTTTTATTCAACTTCCATTTTTATTTTTATTCATCTTGCATTTTTATCCAATTTTCTGTTCTATTCAACTTCCTTTTATTTAATTTCCAAATAGATCGTTAAGGTATAGTGTTTTCTTGAATGAACTTCCATTTTTTAATTTTATGCAACTTCTATTTTTATTCGATTTCCTTCTCTATTCAACTTCCATTTTTATTTTTATTCAACTTTCTTTTTTATTTAATTTCCAAATAGATCGTTAAGGTATAGTGGTTTCTCGAATGAACTTCCATTTTTAATTTTATGCAACTTCTATTTTTATTCAACTTCCTTTGTTTTTTAATTTCCAAATAGATTGTTAAGGTATAGTGGTTTCTCGAATCCTTGACGATCTATGTGGAAATTAAATAAAAAAAGAAGTTGAACAGAAAAGGAAATTGAATAGAAATGGAAGTTGAATAAAAATAGAAATGGAAGAATAAAAATAGAAATGGAAGTTGCATAAAATTAAAAATTAAAGTTCATTCAAGATCACATTATACCTTAACGATCTATTTGGAAATTAAATAAAAAAGGAAGTTGCCTAAAATTAAAAATGGAAGTTCATTCAAGAAATTACTATACCCTAAAGATCTATTTGGAAATTAAATAAAAAAGAAAATTGAATAAAAATGGAAGTTGAATAAAATTAAAAATGGAAGTTGCATAAAATAATAATGGAAGGTCATTTAAGAAACCATTATACCTTAACGATCTATTTGGAAATTAAATAAAAAAGGAATTTGAATAGAAAAGTAACTTGAATAAAAGTTGAAGTTTAACAAAAATAAAAATGGAAGTTGAATAAAAACACAAGTTGATTTAAGAAACCGTTATACCTTAACGCTCTATTTGAAAGTTGAACTACCTATTTGGAAATTGAATAAAAATTGAAATTGAACAAAAATTGAAGTTGAATCAAAATGGAAGTTGAATAAAAATAAAAGTGGAAGTTGCATAAAATTAAAAATTGGATAAAACTAGAAAGGGAAATTAACTTCCATTGGATCAAATTAAAAATGTAATTTCCAAACAGATCGTTAAGGTATAGTGGTTTCTTGAATGAACTTCCATTTTTATTCAATTTCCTTTTTTATTCAACTCCCTTTTTTATTCAACTTTCTTTTTTATTTAATTTTATGAAACTTTAATTTTTAATTTTATGCAACTTCCATTGTTAATTTTAGGCAACTTCCATTTTATGTTATTCAACTTCCATTTCTATTCCACTTCCTTTTTTTATTTAATTTCCAAATAGATCGTTAAGGTACAGTGATTTTTTGAATGAACTTCGATTTTTATTTTTATTCAACTTCCATTTTTATTCAATTTCCTTTTCTATTAAACTTCTTTTTTTATTTAATTTCCACATAGATCGTTAATGTATAGTGGTTTATTAAATTAACTTCCACTTTTAATGTTATGCAATTTCCACTTTTATTTTTATTCAGCTTCCATTTTTATTCAATTTACTTTTCTATTCAACTTCTTTTTTTTATTTTTAGTCAACTTCCATTTTTATTTTTATTCAACTTCCATTTTTATTCAATTTCCTTTTCTATTCAACTTCTTTTTTTTTTTTTAATTTCCAAATAGATCGTTAAGTTATAGTGGTTTCTTGAATGAACTTCTATTTTTAATTTTATGCAACTTCCATTTTTATTTTTATTTTTATTGAACTTCCATTTTTATTCAATTTCCTTCTCTATTCAACTTCTTTTTTGATTTAATTTCCCAATAGATCTTTAAGGTATAGAGGTTTCTTGAATGAACTTCCCTTTTTAATTTTATGCAACTTTCATTTTTATTTTTATTCAACTTCCATTTATGTTCAACTTCCTTTATTCAACTTCCTTTTTTATTCAATTTCCTTTTCTATTTAATTTCCTTTTCTATTCAACTTCCTTTTTTATTTAATTTTCAAATAGACCGTTAAGGTATAGTGGTTTCTGGAATGAACTTCCATTTGTAATTTTATGCAACATCCACTTTTATTTTTGTTGAACTTCCATTTTTATTTTTATTCAACTTCAATTTTTATTCGATTTCCTTTTCTATTCAACTTTCTTTTTTTATTTAATTTCCAAATAGATTGTTAAGGTATAGTGGTTTCTTCAATGAACTTCCATTTTTAATTTTATGCAACTTCCATTTTTGTTTTTATTCAACTTCCTTTTTGTTAAATTTCCTTTTCTATTCAACTTCCTCTTTTATTCAATTTCCATACAGATCGTTAAGGTATAATGGTTTCTTGAATTAACTTCCATTTTTAGTTTATGCAACTTCCATTTTTATTTTTATTCAACTTCCGATTTTATCCAATTTCCTTTTCTATTCAACTTCCTTTTATATTTAATTTCCAAATAGATCATTAAGGTATTATGGTTTCTTGAATGAACTTACATTGTTAATTTTATATAACTTCCATTTTTTTTTTATTCATCTTCTGATTTTATACAATTTCCTTTTCTATTCAACTTCCTTTTTTATTTAATTGCCAAATAGATCGTTAAGGTATAGTGGTTCCTCAAAATAATAACATTAAACCCATCAATATTGACATGTATTGATATAAGAAATAAGCCCTTTCCATTCATCAGAGTAGTTCACTACAAAAAGTAATACATGTTAACAACAAAAGCAAATGCCCTACGGGCTTACAGCTTTCCAAGTTAACACTTGGTTACAAAAACGGAGTGCTAACTCAAATACACATTAAGCCCTTGGCTTGAAATTACATGTAATACATCAAAAGGAAATCAAACAACTAGAAAGTCATGCGCCTCTAGCCTCCCAAGCTATGTCCTTGGAGGTGGCATGCTACCTGCACCTGAAAATGATGTCCCATATAGGGTAAGCCACAGCCCAGTAGAAATACACTAAACCAGCTATGAACAATGACTAAAAGATTAGCAGTTGATAGATGGTCAACACAGATACATCCACTTATATCACGTTCCGGTTTCATAACATTTAAGTCCATGTAACAATTCTCTTTCCACTTCTTTTTCAACTTTGAGTTTGAAACAAGGCTCAACACTTAGCCAAATAATTTAATGAGAATGCAACTCATCTTTAAAACACTTTCGTATTTTACCGAAGATACACATTTTGGTGCTGTATCAACATAACATAGAAACACTTCCATATTTCACAATTGATAACGATATACATTTTAGTGCTATATCAAATCAACTTAAACACTTCCATAGTCAACACTTGATACACATTGTAGTCTTTGTATCAATGTCACACAATCCGGTTTAGAGGTCCATCCCCTATCTTCCCCTAAACCGTGGAGTACATCCCCTATCTCCTCCCACACACATAATGTATATACACATAGGTCATATACAATCATCCAATACATAAAATTAATGTATTATTCCAATCGCTATGTTCATTAACATGCTTAATCGATTAGTTTTAGTTTGCCTAATCATCATGCATTGTCTACAACAATCAAGACTATCCTCCACCGATAGCCTAAAGCAGTTATCTCTAAACAGAAAATAAATGCATCAAATGGATAAAGTATCGACATTTCAATTCGGTGAGTGATAAATAATCCAACTACACCCTTTAATCCCATACATTACCAATTCCAACATTTTCAACTCAATTTCTCATTTCTCAAATTAATTTCACAAATTAATTCATCAATGTAATTAGGACATTTCCCATAATTAACAAAAACAACCCTAAGGTTCCATTTCTACCCATAACCCATCTGATGTAGGACAAGATTTTAACAATTTTTATATTTTTAGTTTTAATATTTTTGATATATTATTTTATTAGGATTCTTGTAATTTAGTATAAATAATTTAGAATTATTAGGTTTCTTAATTTTATTATTTTGGAATTAGATTTTGATTAGGATTTTAAATAGTTTAGAATTCTAGTTTCCTATTCTCTTAGGTTTCCTAATTTGGTTTGTAACGCCCTCAAAATAAACCCATAATACGTAATATTAACATGCGGAATTATACGAAAATAAAGTATCTTATTCCATTCATCAGAGTACTACGAAATAAAAACATCATAATAAATGCCCTAAGGGCTTACATCTTGCCAAGCCAACACTTGGACACAATTTCATGAGTTCTAACTCAAAAACAAATAAAGCCCTAGGCTTGAAAGTTTACATAGTTCAAATGAAACAAATAAAACAAATAAAGCAAATCTTCAAGTCCAAATCCTCACAAGCTAAGTCTTTGGAGGTAGTGAACCACCTGAACCTGAAAATGAAGTTCCCATATAGGGTGAGCCACAGCCCAGTAGAAAAATACTAAACCAAGCATAAGAATTAACTAAAGCAGTAGCACCCGATACATGGTTAACACAAAATATTCAATTTGCAATATTATGACACGAATGTCTACGTTGTCTATGACACATGGTCTATGACACAATACACTTTTCATTTATACAGACATGGCTCAGAACCTGGCCAAACAACTCAACAAGGATAACAAATCAGGTTAAACCTTTCTTATAACAAAATAACCACACGTGCTGGTGTTATAACCATCTCAATCAAATCCACTCCCATACTTCTCAACTGACACACATGGTGGTGATGTATCATATTAACAACAAATAGAAATATTTCTATTATCAATAAGCACACACATATGTGATGCTCTTGGAGTCCATCCCTATCTCCTCCCAACAAAATCCGGTTTAGAGGTCCATCCCTATCTTCCCTAAACCGTGGAGTTCATCCCCTATCTCCTCCAAAACCAAATGCATATGTACATAATCGATATTTGCCATATACAACACATAATCAATACACAAATGTTACAGATTAACTCAACAGTCAAATAAATGACTCAATTTGATTATACCTAAGCTGCATGCAAGGTCTACAACAATCAATGGCTATCCTCCACCGATAGCCCAAAACAATTATTTCTAAACAAGAAATAAATATAACAACACAATTAATCTCAATTTCACAGATGAGTGATTAAATATCCAACTAATCAATTTACCTCATAATTCCTCAATTTCATGAATTAAACCCAATATCACAATCTCCCCTTAAATTAATTATATAAATTAATCTATGACAAACCCTAAGGTTTCTCCCAAAATTACCAAACTACCCCCACGTACCAAAATACCACCACTTAGGATTAAAACATATAAATGGAGTAGGAAATCCCTACCTCGAAGAAATAACTCAAAAGAAGAAGATGAAGATGATGCCTAAAACTCCAAAGTGCTCCAAATCCACAATTTCTCAGATTAAGCAGAGCTCACTCTCCTCTACCTTTTTAATGAAGGAACAAGGGTAGATTCACACTCTAAATAGATCAATCCTAAGAGAGAAGATGAGTTGGGAGAGAAAACTCGTAACCTAGGGTTTTATAAACCGAAGGGCTGAAAAACTGTTTAAAACACGCTGCCAAGATTTAAACTCGACAGTCCGCTCGGCGCACAATACACCGCCGTAAGAAGAACAAAATAAGGTCCGCTCGAAAGAAAGATAACCGCTGGAGCGTAGATCTCTCACCTGCAGAAGTTTTGCAGGGACCAAAAATTGCTGGAAGAGTGTAAACCCCGCCGAAGGGATGTCCGCCGGCGGAAAGCCTAAAAATCGGGCAACCAACGGCTAGACCAAGGCTCAACCCAATTGTTCGAAACACGCCTAACACATCCTAAAACTCGACCAAATAGAATTAAAGGATGACAACAACAACAATATGACAACGGAATCCACGGAACATAAGTCCGGATATAATAATCAAATGGGAAAAGACTGGGGTCGCTATAACCTCCCCCCCTTAAAAGAATTTCATCCCCGAAATTAAGCATAAGTTGTAAAAACAGGTTTCTCTCAATTCCCAATGATATTATAAAACAATAAACAACACTTGACCCAATACCGGTCACTTCATCTCTTATCAAGAAGCATCTCATAATACGTATAAACCACATATATTTCAACCTGCATCAATGTTATGCATTATTCCTTTCAATGTTAACAAATTCCATATCATATTCAATCTCATGATATAAACAACACATTCAATATATATAACTGTTATATTCCACTTCCATAAAAAGGCTAGTTCAAAATGCTAACATTAAATTCAAAACATTCTCAATGTTTTCCAACTTAAGACATATATAAAATTCTCAAGTTCAACAACATTACAAAAATCTATATATAAGATTTCTAATCACTAAACATGTTCGGATATTTCTCACGGACTTCCAACTCACGTTCCCAAGTGGCTTCCTCCACTCCGTTATGTTTCCACAAAACTTTCACCAAAGGGATGGTTTTGCCTCGCAAGACTTGATCCCGCCTATCCAAAACCCGCACCGGTCTCTCCTCATACGAGACATCCTCATCAACCACTAAATCAGTCCAATCCAACACATGTGACGGATCTGGCTCATACTTTCGAAGCATACTCACATGAAACACATCATGAACTCCGGATAACTGCGGTGGCAAAGCTAAACGATAGGCAGCCTCGCCAATCCTCTCAAGGATCTCAAAAGGCCCAATAAACCGAGGGGACAGCTTCCCGCTCTTCCCAAACCTCATCAAACCTCGTTTGGGTGATATCTTCAGAAGACATGATCACCCACCTCAAATACCAAAGGTCTCCTCCTACGGTCAAGATAAGATTTCGGCGACTCAGGTCAGTAACAAGCCTCTACGGATAAGCTTAACTTTCTCCGTCCTTTCGCTCTCCAACTCCGGACCCTACAAAGGCGCATCACCCACCTCGCCCAACAAGCAGAGATCTACACGGTCGGCCATACAAGGCCTCAAACGGTGCCATACCGATACTAGACTGAAAGCTATTGTTGTAGGCAAACTCCACTAATGGCAAGTGCCTCTCCCACGACCCACTAAAGTCGATAACACAACCCCGAAGCATATCCTCAAGGATCTGAATAGTACGCTCGGACTGCCCGTCAGTCTGAGGATGATAAGCCGTGCTAAAGGTCAACTTAGTGCCTAAAGCACTCAGAATTTCTGCCACAACCTAGCAGTAAAACAAGGATCTCTATCTGAGACGATCGTCACTGGGACCCCGTGCAACCTCACTATGTCCCGAATATACAAGTCGGCAAGATGATCTATCGAATCTCTAACACGCATAGGAATGAAGTGCGCCGACTTCGTCAACCGGTCTACAACCACCCAAATAGCATCACTACCCCGCTGAGTCTTCGGAAGACCCACAACGAAGTCCATAGTGACATGCTCCCACTTCCACTCGGCAATAGGCAAGGGTTGCAACAAACCCGCTGGCCTCTAATGCTCGGCCTTCACTTGCTGACAAGTAAGGCACCTAGATCTAAAGTCGCCACATCTCTCTTCATATCCCGCCACCAAAACTGGCGACCCAAATCCTGGTACATCTTAGTACCTCCCGGGTGCACCGCAGGGCGCGTATGATGCAACTCTCGGCGTACCTCTTCTCTGCAAGCCGCCGGCACAAACAGGCGGTCTCGGTATCTCACACTCGATCGGGATACACCGCCAAACCTTTCTCAACCTTCCCAACGGAAATCTTTTCTCGGAGAGATTCTACCTCAAGATCACCCCTCTGAGCCTCTACCACTCGAGTCACAAGTGTAGGCTGCGCAACAACAGAAAACAAGGTCGCAGCCTCAACGGATTCACCCAGAAGCAAATCAAACTCCCCAAGTGCACCCAACATCTCCCACTCTCGGATGGCTATACTAGCTACGTCACCAACAGATTTCCTGCTAAGGGCATCGGCCACAACATTGGCCTTTCCCGGATGATAGTGCAACTCAAAGTCATAATCCTCAATGAACTCCATCCACCTCCTCTGCCTCAAGTTCAAATCTTTCTGTGTGAACAGATATTTCAGACTCTTATGATCGGAGAATACCTCAAATTTCACCATACGATAATGCCTCCAAATCTTCAAGGCAAATATTACATGCTAACTCTAAGTCGCATGTAGGGTAATTCTTCTCATGAATTTTCAATCGACGTGAGCCATAGGCAACCACTTTCCTCTTGCATCAACACACAACCCAAACCCTCTCGTGAGGCATCACAAGAATCGATAACCCAACCCTCTCTCCGGAATAATCAAGACCGGAGCGGTGGTCAATCTAACCTTCAACTCCTGAAACAACTTTTCACAAGTCTCGCTCCATACAAATTTGACTCCCTTCCGAGTCAATCTAGTCAACGGTGAAGCTAACCTGGAGAAATCCTTCACAAATCGGCGATAGTACCCAGCTAATCCCAGAAAACTGCGGATCTCAAATACGCTCTTAGGCTGTGCCCAATCTTGCACTGCCTCAATCTTGGATGTATCAACAGACACCCCTTTCCCAAAAACTACGTGGCCTAAAAACTTCACCTCTTCTAGCCAGAATTCACACTTCCCAAACTTAGCATAAAGCTTATGGGCTCTAAGTAACTCAAGCACCACTCTCAAGTGTTCCTCATGCTCCTCCCTCGAAGGTGAATAAATCAGAATGTCGTCCACAAAGACGACCACAAAACGATCTAAGAATTCCCGGAAGATCCGGTTCATCAAATCCATAAACACTGCCGGTGCATTGGTGAGCCCAAACGGCATGACCAGAAACTCATAGTGGCCATACCGCGTACGGAATGCCGTCTTCGGAATATCCTCCTCCCTGACTCTCAACTGATGATAACCTGATCTCAAGTCTATCTTAGAGAAACAACGGGAACCCTTCAACTGATCGAACAGATCATCTATACGAGGCATAGGGTACTTATTCTTAACCGTAACCCGATTCAATTTCCGGTAATCTATACACAGTCTCAAAGCACCATCTTTCTTCTTAGCAAATAGGGCCGGTGCTCCCCACGGCGAAACACTAGGCGAATGTAGCCCTTATCTAGTAACTCTGAAGTTGAACCTTCAACTCAACTAACTTTCGGGCAAAACGGTAAGGTGTCATAGAAATCGGCGTCTTGCACTAAATCAATAGAGAACTCAATCTCTCGATGAGGTGGCAAATTAACAAGATCCTCGGGAAAGACGTCCGAGTACTCACAAACTACCCTCGGTAACATAATCTGGGTCTTATCACACTCACTACTCTCAAAGCTAGCAAGTAGACCACTAAGCTCACTCCGCCCTCGCGGATCATACCCCGGTGGCAAAACACTACCAACGCTGTCCCCCAGAAAGTGAAAACGTTCTCCGTTAATAGTACAACAAGTGACCCTCTGACGGTAGCAATCAATAAATGCCCGGTATGACGATAACCAGTCCATACCCAAAATAATATCGAAGCCCTTCATGGGCATAACCACAAAAGAAAAAGGGATTCTATGATCATTGACCTCTATATCACAACCCCTAACTCCTTGTTTCAAAATCAATTCACCCCCAAGAGGTGACACTACACAAATAGGAGATGCTAACTGTGCTAACTCCAACTCCAAAATAGATGCAAATGCAGCAGACACAAACGAATGAGATGCACCCGTATCGATCAAAACACTAGCAACTGAATTGCAAAACAAGAAGGTACCTCTCACAACGGAGCCGGGGGTACAAGATCTCTTGGTAATAAAGATACACGCCCAGACGACCTCTCGATCAATCTGCTCACCTCGGAGAAGATGCTACCTGATGGGGCGAAGAAGCCTGATTGGCCCTCGAGGCTGAATCGATGGAGCGGCGGTGATTCGAAGTGCGCCTCGAACCAGATGCACCTGACGTGCCGCCCAACTGTGGGCAAAACCTCTTCATGTGCCCCGACCGCCGCGAAAAACAAGAGAGCGCCGCCTCTACCCCGACTCGCTCGAGATCGAGAAGAAGATCTCGCTCTGAACTCCTCCTCTCTGAGGACAAACTGGAGACTTGTGACCCAGCTGGCCACACTTGAAACAGGTAACGTCTCCCTGACTACCTTTCCCAGAACTAGCACTGGGCACTGGAAAAGTAGATCTAGAAAAACTACTCTGAGGCTGCTGAGGAGTGAAACCCCTATGTCTTCTGTCCTCACTTTGGCCATCCTGACTCCTCTTGGAGCCTTTCTGCCTTTCCCCCTCTTCCTGCATCATAATCTCGGTATGAGCTGCTGCATCAACCAATCGCCCAAAATCCCTAATCATAGATCCGACAACTCTCAGCATGAGGCCACGCCTCAACTTCTTCTCAAACTCAATACAACGGCGTTCCTCAGTCGCCACCAACTCAGGTGCAAACCTGGACAAACTAGTGAATGCAGCCTCAAACTCGGCCACTGACAAACTGTTCTACTCAAGATGGCAGAACTGATCTCTCAACTTCTCCTGAACAGCTGAAGACAGGTACTTCTCCTGAAACGCATCAACAAAAGCCTTCCAAGTAGCTCCAATACGACCCTTGGTGAATTTCCACCACTGACCCGCATCCCCTTTCAGCTGGAAAGATGCCAAGGTCACCTTCAATCCCTCGTCTTCGATGCCTAGCATCTCAAACGTTTTCGTTGTCTGTTCGAGCCATTAAATGCGCCTTAAGCGGCTCGCTAGGATCACCTAAAACTCGTCTGGGTGAGACCGGAAGAACTCTCTTCGAAAAAGAAGGTCCCAGATTCCGCCACAACAACTGAGCTCGATTGAGCCCTAAGAATGCCCATCGACTCCCTAAAAGCTCTGCTATCTCTTGGGCCAAAGCGCCCATAACTCGTCATCCTCTTGGCTCGGCCACATTGGCACGGCCAACACCCTCTGATCGCCGGGATTTCTCCCAGATAGGCACTTCCTGCCTGGCCTGCCTACCACGCCTACCACGACCTCGTCCTCATCCTGACATCCTAATAAAGGAAACAAAGACGTTAGCACTCTAAATAATATGCCAAAACTATGACACTCGCGTCCTAATACATTGGACAACAATAGATCACACCACGTAAGCACATAATCACATAAGCACCTATGAATTTCATTCCTGGATAATGATAGTCCCGAGGCGTCACTAAAGTTCCGGTTGGAAACAACATTGATCAAGTGCCTTTCCAACAAGACTTTCAGAGACTCAAGGATCCAATCAACATCCTAGAAACTACATTCCATACCCATATAATCACATAAACATGTTATCATATAAGCATGTAATCATTACACTAAGTCTCTATCAAACGAGACGAACCCATTGTGATACTAATCACTTCCCACGTACCCAAAGTATTCGAACCCGGTACGCTCTGATACCAAGTTGTAACGCCTCAAAATAAACCCATAATACGTAATATTAACATGCGGAATTATACGGAAATAAAGTATCATATTCCATTCATCAGAGTACTACGAAATAAAAACATCATAATAAATGCCCTAAGGGCTTACATCTTGCCAAGCCAACACTTGGACACAATTTCATGAGTTCTAACTCAAAAACAAATAAAGCCCTAGGCTTGAAAGTTTACATAGTTCAAATGAAACAAATAAAACAAATAAAGCAAATCTTCAAGTCCAAATCCTCACAAGCTAAGTCTTTGGAGGTAGTGAACCACGAACACGAAAATGAAGTTCTATATAGGGTGAGCCACGGCCCAAGAGAAAAATACTAAACCAAGCATAAGAATTAACTAAAGCAAGAGCACCCGATACATGGTTAACACGAAATTTTCAATTTGCAATTTTATGATACTAATGTCTCGTTGTCTATGACACATGGTCTATGACACAATACACTTTTCATTTATACGCACATGGCTCGAACACGCCAAACAACTCAACAAGGATAACAAATCAGGTTAAACCTTTCTTATAACAAAATAACCACACGTGCTGGTCTGATAATCATCTCAATCAAATCCACTCCCATACTTCTCAACTGACACACAAGGTGGTGATGTATGATATTATCAACAAATAGGAATATTTCTATTATCAATAAGCACACACATATGTGATGCTACTTGGAGTCCATCCCTATCTCCTCCCAACAAAATCCGGTTTAGAGGTCCATCCCCTCTCTTCCCCTAGACCGTGGAGTACATCCCCTATCCTCTCCAAAACCAAATGCATATGTACATAATCGATATTTGCCATATACAACACATAATCAATACACAAATGTTCTGTATTAACTCATCAGTCAAATAAATGACTCAATTTCTGTTATACCTAAGCCGCATGCAAGGTCTACAACAATCAATGGCTATCCTCCACCGATAGCCCAAAACAATTATTTCTAAACAAGAAATAAATATAACAACACAATTAATCTCAATTTCACAGATGAGTGATTAAATATCCAACTAATCAATTTACCTCATAATTCCCCAATTTCATGAATTAAACCCAATAACACAATCTCCTTAAATTAATTATATAAATTAATCTATGACAAACCCTAAGGTTTCTCCCAAAATTACCAAACTACCCCCACGTACCAAAATACCACCACTTAGGATTAAAACATATAAATGGAGTAGGAAATCCCTACCTCGAAGAAATAACTCAAAAGAAGAAGATGAAGATGATGCCCAAAACTCCAAAGTGCTCCAAATCCACAATTTCTCAGATTAAAATGTAGCCCTCACTCTCCTCTACCTTTTTAATGAAGGAACAAGGGTAGATTCACACTCTAAATAGATCAATCCTAAGAGAGAAGATGAGTTGAGAGAGAGAAAACTCGTAACCTAGGGTTTTATAAACCGCAATGAAAACTTGGCTTTTAAAACACGCTGCGTATTTAAACTCGACAGGTCCGCTCGAGCGCACAATACACCGCTCGAGCGTAAAGAACAAAATAAGGTCCGCTCGAGCGCAATGATAACCGCTCGAGCGTAGATCTCTCACCTGCAGAAGTTTTGCAGGGACCAAAAATTGCTGGAAGAGTGTAAACCCCGCTCGAGCGTAGGGATGTCCGCTCGAGCGGAAAGGCTAAAAACTGGGCAACCAACAGCTAGACCAAGGCTCAACCCAATTGTTCGAAACACGCCTAACACATCCTAAAACTCGACCAAATAGAATTAAAGGATGACAACAACAACAATATGACAACGGAATCCACGGAACATAAGTCCGGATATAATAATCAAATGGGAAAAGACCGGGGTCGCTATATGGTTGATTTAAGTTTCCTAGTTTATTTTAGAATTACTTTTCCTACAAGCATTAGGATTAGTTTATTATAAATAGCTATGTAAGCCTCATGGCAAAGACAACTTTATTCAACTCTTATTCATTCAATCATTAATATTAAGATATTTTGTCTTCCTTGTGGATTCAAGGTTCTATTTTTCTCGTGGATTCGAGAGCTCCTTTCATTCTGCTAGAACGATATCTAGTCCACTGTATTCATTGCGATCTCACTTCTCCATGCCAAACATGCATATAGGTTCATATATATATAAAACCCCATCTTTTGTAAAATTACACAAAAGATCCAAACTTTCTAAAATTACCTAACAACCCCCAACATATCAAAATGCTAAAATTCAAAGACAAAGCTCATAAAGAGGAGTAGGGTATCCCTACCTTGAAGTTTGAGCCCAAACGGAGATGAAGACCCAAAGACCAACGTGCTCTAAATCCAAAGTTTTTCAGATTAAATCAAAGCTCTCAACACCCTCTATCTTTTTAACAAAGGCCCTAGGGTAGATTCACACTCTAGAGAGATCAAATCTTAGAGAGAGAGTAAGTTTAGAGAGAGAGAGTCTCAGATCTAGGGTTTGAAAAGAAAAGGGAATGAAAAAGTGATGTTTAAAATCGCTGCTGTCTGCTGATATAAAATAGGCTCGCCGAGGAAGGTCGCCGAGACTTCGATTTCGGCGACACAGAAAACTCTCGCTCGAGCCAAGAAGATCTCGCTCGAGCCAACAACCCAGAAGCACACTCGAGCGACAGAATGCTCGCTCGAGCCACCAACTCAAACCCTCAGGTCTGCAACCAGACGCATGCTTGAGCGACGGACTGCTCGCTCGAGCGAAAAACAAACCAAACCGCTCGAGCGAAGAAAAGCTCGCTCGAGCCAAGAAATGCAACTCTCAGGTCCAGAACCAGACGCAATCGCTCGCTCGAGCGAAGCCACTCTGGCTCGATCCACCGGATACAAAAACTCAACTCTCGCTCGAGCGAAGAAACCATGGCTCGAGCGAAGGACCAAAACAAGAAGCTCGCTCGAGCGACCAACTGCTTGCTCGAGCGAAGGTCCAGAAATCTGGGCAGCAACACTTGACTCCCAAACACAACCAACCTGTAACAAACCTGCCCAACACATCCTATAACTCAAATACGAAGTATGAAAGGATGTAAACAAGATATAAACAATTGCTAACATCCACGGAACCAAGTCCGGATCACTGTACAACAAGGGGTAAAACCCGAGATCGCTATAACCTCCCCCCTTAAAGAATTTCGTCTCCGAAATTAGCACAAGTTTTTCTTTGTTTAAATAATGTTATAATACAACATTCAATAACTCGACCCATTATGGTCATTCCATCTCCCATCAAGAGGCATTTCACAATATGTAACCAACATATATATTTCAACATGCAATAACATTATGCATTTTCCTTCCAATTTCAACAATTTCATATCATAACCAATGTTCATGATACATTTCCAATTCTACAATATATTCAACATATGCAATGTTACATTAAACTTCCATATTGAGGCAAGTTCCAAAACATACTTCCATTAAACCAAAACATTTTCAATGTTTTACAACTTAAGACATATATAAAGCTCTTAAGTCCAACAATATTACAAAATCTATATACAAGATTACATATCAACACACATGTCCGAATATTTCTCATGGACTTCCAACTCACGTTCCCAAGTGGCTTCCTCCACTCCGTGATGTTTCCACAATACCTTTACCAAGGGAATGGTCTTGCCTCGCAAGACTTGATCCCGCCTATCCAAGACCCGTACCGGTCTCTCCTCATACGAGGCATCCTCGTCTACCTCCAAGTCGGTCCAATCTAATACATGCGATGGAACCGGCTCATACTTCCGAAGCATACTCACATGAAACACGTCATGAACTCCGAACAACTGCGGCGGTAAGGCCAAACGATAGGCAACCTCGCCAATTCTCTCAAGGATCTTAAAAGGGGACAACTTCCCACTCTTCTCAAACCTCATCAATCCCCGCCTAGGTGTTATCTTTAGAAAGACGTGATCACCTACCTCAAACACCAAAAGTCTCCTCCTACGGTTGGCATATGATTTTTGACGACTTTGGGCTGTAACAAGCCTCCTACGGATAAGCTCAAGTTTCTCCGTCGTTTCCCTCACCAACTCCGGACCCAACAGAGGTGTATCATCCACCTTAGCCCAACAAACTGGAGACCTACACGGTCGGCCATACAAGGCCTCAAACGGTGCCATACCGATACTAGACTGGAAGCTGTTGTTGTAGGCAAACTCCACCAAAGGCAAGTGCCTCTCCTACGTCCCACTAAAATCAAGGACACAACCTCAAGCATATCCTCAAGGATCTGAATAGTACGCCTCGTCACCGAGGATGATAAGCCGTATTGAAGGTTAACTTAGTACCCAAGGCACTCGCAAACTACGCCACAACCTAGCAAGAAAGCGAGGGTCTCTATCTCGAGACGATAAATCACCGGGACCCGTGCAACCTCACTATGTCCTGAATATATAAGTCGGCAAGATGATCTACCGAATCTCTCACGCGCATAGGAATGAAGTGCGCCGACTTAGTCAACCGGTCAACAACTACCCAAATAGCATAACTACTCCGCTGAGTCCTCGGAAGACCTACAACGAAGTCTATAGTGACATGCTCCCACTTCCACTCGGCAATAGGCAAGGGTTGTAATAAACCCGCTGGCCTCTGATGCTCGGCCTTCACTTGCTGACAAGTAAGGCACTTGGACACAAACACCACCACATCTCTCTTCATACCCCGCCACCAAAACTGGCGACCCAAATCCCGATACATCTTAGTGCCTCCTGGATGCACCGCAAGGCGCGAATGATGAAACTCTCGGAGTACTTCCTCTCGGCAAGACTCCGGCACAAACAGACAGTGTCGGTATCTCACACTCTGGTCGGGATACATCGTCAAACCCTTCTCCACCTTCCCATTGGAGATCTTCTCTCGGAGGGATTCTACCTCAAGGTCACCTCTCTGTGCCTCTAACACTCGAGTCACAAGCGTAGGCTGCGCAACAACAGAAAACAAGGCCGCAGCCTCAACAAATTCGCCCAGAAGCAAATCAAACTCACCAAGAGCACCCAACATCTCCCATTCCCGGATGGCTATGCAAGCTACATCACTAACGGATTTTCTGCTAAGGGCGTCGGCTACAACATTGGCCTTCCTCGGGTGATAATGCAACTCGAAGTCGTAATCCTCAATGAACTCCATCCACCTCCTCTGCCTCAAGTTCAAGTCTTTTTGTGTAAACAGATATTTCAGACTCTTATGATCCGAGAACACATCGAATCTCTCACCATAAAGGTAGTGCCTCCAAATCTTCAAGGCAAAAATCACTACTGCTAATTCTAGGTCATGTGTAGGGTAATTCTTCTCATGTATTTTCAACTGACGTGAGCCATAGGCTACCACTTTCCCCTCTTGCATCAACATACAGCCCAAACCCTCTCGTGAGGCATCACAATAGACTGCATAACCCAACCCTCTCTCCGGAATAATCAAGACTGGAGCGGTGGTCAATCTAACTTTCAGCTCTTGGAACGACTTTTCACAAGTCTCACTCCACACAAATTTGACTCCCTTCCGAGTCAATCTAGTCAACGACGAAGCTAGCCTAGAGAAATCCTTCACAAACCGACGATAATACCCAACTAAACCCAGAAAACTGCGGATCTCAAGCACACTCTTAGGCTGTGCCCAATCTTGCACTGCCTCAATCTTGGACGTATCAACATACACCCCTTTCCCGGAAACCACATGGCCTAAGAACTTGACCTCCTCTAGCCGGAACTCACACTTTCCAAACTTGGCATACAGCCTATGGGCTCTAAGTAACTCTAGCACCACTCTCAAGTGTGCCTCGTGCTCCTCTTCAGAAGGTGAATAAATCAGAATGTCATCCACGAAAACGACTACTAAACGGTCTAAGAATTCCCGGAATATCCAGTTCATCAAATCCATAAACACTACCGATGCATTGGTGAGCCCAAATGGCATCACCAGGAACTCATAGTGGCCATACCGCGTACGGAATGCCGTCTTCGGAATATCCTCCTCCCTGACCCTCAACTGGTGGTAACCCGATCTCAAGTCTATCTTAGAGAAGCAATGGGAACCCTTCAACTGGTCAAACAAATCATCAATACGGGGCATAGGGTACTTATTCTTGACTGTAGCCCGATTCAACTTCCGGTAGTCGATACACAGTCTCAAGGCACCATATTTCTTTTTAGCAAAGAGGGCCGGTGCTCCCCACGGTGAAACACTAGGGCGAACAAAGCTCTTATTTAGCAATTCCTGGAGCTAAATTTTCAACTCAACCAACTTTGCTGAGGCAAAACGATAAGGTGCCATGGAAATCGGCGTCGTGTCGGGCACTAAATCAATAGAGAACTCTATCTCTCGGTGAGGTGGTAAGCTAACAAGATCCTCGGGAAAGACATTCGAATACTCACACACCACCCTCGGCAATATAATCTGGGTCTCATCACACTCGCCACTCATAAAGCTAGCAAGTAGACCACTAAGCTCACCCCACCCTCACGGATCATACACCAGTGGCAACACACTACCAACCCGGTCCCCTAAGAAATGGAAACACTCCCCGCTCAAGGTACAAACAGTGACCCTCTGGCGGTAGCAATCTATAACAGCCCGGTATGACGATAGCCAGTCCATACCCAAAATAACATCAAAGCCCTTCATGGGCATAACTACAAAAGGAAACGGAAGCCTACGGTCGGCGATCTCTATATCACAACCTCTACATCCGTGTTTCAAAATCAATTCACCCCCAACAAGTGACACAACACAAATAGGAGATGCTAACTGTGCCAGCTCCAACTCCAATACAGATGCAAATGTAGCAGATACAAAAGAATGAGATGCACCCGTATCAATCAACACACTAGCAACCGAGTTGCAAAACAGAAAGGTACCTCTCACAACTGATGGAGCCGGTACTAGGTCCTGCGCGGCAACCACATACACGCGCCCTGTAGGCCCCTGATCCACCTGCACACCCCTCGGAGCATACGACTGCTGTATAGATTGGGACAACGAAGCTCCCGGATTGGCCCTCGAGGCCTGCATAGACTAAGCTGGCTGAAAACCCTGCGTCTGCCTAGAACCAGACGCTCTCGAAGTGGCACTCAACTGTGGGCAAAACCTCTTCAGGTGCCCAGGCTGACCACACTGATAACAAGATAAGGGCTGGCCCTCGCCTCGACTCGCTCATGGTCTAGTGAAGAAAAATAGCTCTCGACCTCCTCCTCTCAGGGCAATCTGAAGCCTTGTGGCCTAACCGACCACACTTGTAACAGGTGAACTCTCCTGATTGCCTCTCCCCGAGCACTCGTGACTCACCTTGGAAAAGTCGATCTAGCCACACCACCTCGAGGCTGCCGAGGGTTAGCACCCTCTCTCCTACCATCTCCTCGACCATCCTGCTCCTCTTGGAGCCTCTCCTCCCTCATGCATCATGATCTCCATATGGGCCGCAGATCAACCAAGCGTCCCATAGTCTCGGTCATAGAACCCCAACTCTCATCTTGAGGCCGCCTCAACCTCTTCTCAAACTCAATCTGATGGCGTTCCTCGGACGCCACAAGTTCAGGTGCGAACCTGGACAAGCTAGTAAAGCAGCCTCATACTCGGCCACTGAAGAACTCAACTGCAAAAGCTGGCAGAACTGGTCTCTTAGCTTCTCCCTAACTGCCGAAGATAAAAACTTTTCCTGGAAAGCATTCACAAAAGCCTCCCAAGTGCCCTCAATGTGACCCTTCACGAACTTCCACCATTGACCAGATCCCCTTCACCGGAAAGATGCCAAGGTCACTTTCAATGCCCCGTCCTCGATGCCAAGCATCTCAAACGTCTTACTCATCTGCTCCAACCACTCGTCAGCCTTAAGTGGCTCCTTTGGATTCCCAACAAACTCATCCGGATTAGACTAGAAAAACTCTCTCTTCAAGAAGGAAGGCCCTGCCTCAACAACCTGGGCCTGCACTGGAGCCTGAACTGGATTCTCAGCTTTGAGAATTCCCATAGACTACCTCAAAGCATCGGCTATCCCATGGGCTAAATCACCCATAGCCTGCTAACCTGCTGGCTCGGCCACATTGGCCTGACCAATCCCCTCCTGCTGTGCCGGAATATCATTCGGTAAAGGCATCTCCTGCCTCCTAGGCCTACCTCGCCTACCTCCACGTCCTCGTCCTGACATCCTAATAAAGGCAACGAAGAACATTAGCACATTCATAAATGTGCCGAAACTAAACACCCGCACCCTAATACATGGACAACTGTAATTCATTCCACGTAAGCACATAATCACATAAGCACTTACGAATTTCATTTCCAGATAATGATAGTCCCGAGGCGTTGCTAGAGTTCCGGTTAGAAACAACATTGATCAAGTGCTTTTCCAACAAGACTCACAGAAACCCAAGGATCCAATCAACATCCTAGAAATTAAATCCCATACCCACATAGTCACATAAACATGTTATCAAATAAACACATAATGTTATACATAAGTCTCTAACAAGCGAGACAAGCCCATTGTGATACTAATCACTTCCCACGTACCCAAAGTATTCGAACCCGGTACACTCTGATACCAAGTTGTAACGCCCTCAAAATAATAACATTAAACCCATCAATATTGACATGTATTGATATAAGAAATAAACCCTTTCCATTCATCAGAGTAGTTCACTACAAAAAGTAATACATGTTAACAACAAAAGCAAATGCCCTACGGGCTTACAGCTTTCCAAGTTAACACTTGGTTACAAAAACGGAGTGCTAACTCAAATACACATTAAGCCCTTGACTTGAAATTACATGTAATACATCAAAAAGGAAATCAAACAACCAAAAAGTCTGTCTGCCTCTAGCCTCCCAAGCTATGTCCTTGGAGGTGGCATGCTACCTGCACCTAAAAATGATGTCCCATATAAGGTGAGCCACAGCCCAGTAGAAATACACTAAATCAGCTATGAACAATGACTAAAAGATTAGCAGTTGATAGATGGTCAACACAGATACATCCACTTATATCACGTTCCGGTTTCATGACATTTAAGTCCATGTAACAATTCTCTTTCCACTTCTTTTTCAACTTTGAGTTTGAAACAAGGCTCAACACTTAGCCAAATAATTTAATGAGAATGCAACTCATCTTTAAAACACTTTCAGATTTTACCGAAGATACACATTTTGGTCTTTGTATCAACATAACATAGAAACACTTCCATATTTCACAATTGATAACGATATACATTTTAGTGCTATATCAAATCAACTTAAACACTTCCATAGTCAACACTTGATACACATTGTAGTCTTTGTATCAATGTCACACCTAATCGGTTTAGAGGTCCATCCCTATCTTCCCTAAACCGTGGAGTACATCCCCTATCTCGTCCCACACACACAATGTATATACACATAGGTTGTCACGCCCCAAAATAATACATAAAACCCATCACTTTTAACATGCATTGATATATAAAAGACCTTCATTCTTCTATTCATCAGAGTAATTCATTACAAAATGTATTACATGTTAACAACAAACAAAAGCCCTACAGCTTACAACTTTCAAGTTAACACTTGGTTACAAACAGAGTACTAACTCAATTACACATTAAGCCCTTGGCTTGAATCCACATGTAATACATCAAAAGAAAGAAAGACAATAAAGTCCGCCGCTTAAGCCTCCCAAGCTATACCCTTGGAGGTGGCATGCTACTGTGCACGAAAATGATATTCCGTATAGGGTGAGCTAATGACCAAAGAGAAATACACTAAACCACTATGAACAATGACTAAAAGATTAAGTTTGATAGATGGTTAACACTTTTACATTCTTTCATAACACATTCTAGTTTCATTTTCCATTCCTTTTCAATTCTCAATTCATAACCATAGTCCGTAACGACCAAATAACCGATATGAGACAAGAACTTATATTAAACATTTCCTCATTTCACAATAGATAAGCATACTAGCTATATCAATACATCAACAGATATAAGCATATGAGCTATATCAACACTTCCAATCGATAAGTATAAGAACTATATCACACTTCCAACGATAAGCATATGAGCTATATCAACACTTCAACAGATAAGCATATGAGTCAGATTCACGAGTCCATCACCTCTCTCCTCCCACACAACACCCAGTTTAGAGGTCCATCCCTTTCTTCCCTAAAGCGGAGTACATCCCCTCTCTCCAACACAACACAATGCATATAAACAATTATTATACACATCATCGGTCAATACATAAAGTTAATGTATTCTTTCAAACGCGTCATACTCAATGACACATTCTAGTGATTAGTTTTAGTTTGCCTAATCATCATGCATTGTCTACAACAATCAAGACTATCCTCCACCGATAGCCCAAAGCGCTTATTTCTAACAGAAAATAAATGCACAAAATGAATATAAAATCAACATTTCAACTAGGTGAGCGATAAATAATTCAACTACACCCTTTAATCCCATACATTCCCAATTCTAACATTTCTCTATGCTAAACATGCATATAGGTTTATTATAAATAAAACCCCAACTTTTGTAAAATTGCACAAAAGCCCCTAAACTTTCACAAAATTACCCAACAACCCCCAACATATCAAAATGCTAAAATTTAAAGACAAAACTCATAAACAGGAGTAGGTTATCCCTACCTCAAATTCGAAGCTCAAACGGAGAAGATGAAAAGAGTTGAAACTCGATCTCCAACAATGTATATACACATAGGTCATATACAATCATCCAATACATAAAATTAATGTATTATTTCAATCCCTATGTTCATTAACATGCTCAATCGATTAGTTTTAGTTTGCCTAATCATCATGCATTGTCTACAATAATCAAAACTATCTTCCACCGATAGCCCAAAGCAGTTATCTCTAAACAGAAAATAAATGCATCAAATGGATAAAGTATCGACATTTCAATTCGGTAAGTGATAAATAATCCAACTACACCCTTTAATCCCATACATTACCAATTCCAACATTTTCAACTCAATTTCTCATTTCTCAAATTAATTTCACAAATTAATTCATCAATGTAATTAGGGCATTTCCCATAATTAACAAAAACAACCCTAAGGTTCCATTTCTACCAATAACCCATCATTTATCTCACTTCTCCATGCCAAACATGCATATAGGTTCATATATATATATAAAATCCCATCTTTTGTAAAATTACACAAAAGACCCAAACTTTCTCAAAATTACCCAACAACCCCCAACATATCAAAATGCTAAAATTCAAAGACAAAGCTCATAAAGAGGAGTAGGGTATCCCTACCTTGAAGTTTGAGCCCAAACGAAGATGAAGACCCAAAGACCAACGTGCTCTAAATCCAAAGTTTTTCAAATTAAAAATCGAAGCTCTCAACACCCTCTATCTTTTTAACAAAGGCCCTAGGGTAGATTCACACTCTAGAGAGATCAAATCTTAGAGAGAGAGTAAGTTTAGAGAGAGAGAGTCTCAGATCTAGGGTTTGAAAAGAAAAGGGAATGAAAAAGTGATGTTTAAAATCGCCGTCTGGCCGATATAAAATAGGCTCGCTCGGCGAAGACTTGGTCGCCGGCGACTGAACGTAAAACTCTCGCCGAGCCAATAACCTGAAGCACGCCGGCGGCAGAATGCTCGCCGAGCAACCAACTCAAACCCTCAGTTCGCAGCAGACGCAATCGCCGCCGAGTGAAGCCACTCGCTCGACCCATCGGATACAAAACTCAACTCTCGCTCGAGCGAAGGACCAAAACAAAGCTCGCTCGGCGACCAACCGCTTCGCCGAGCGAAGGTCGAAATCTGGCGGCAACACTTGACTCCCAAACACAACCAACTCAGAACAAACCGCCCAACACATCCTATAACTCAAATACGAATGAAAGGATGTAAACAAGATATAAACAATCGCTAACATCCACGGAACCAAGTCCGGATCACTGTACAATAAGGGGTAAAACCCAGGATCGCTATAGGTTTCTTGAATGAACTTCCATTTTTAATTATATGCAACTTCCATTTTTATTTTTATTCAACTTCCATTTTTATTCAATTTCCTTCTCTATTCAACTTCTTTTTTGATTTAATTTCCCAATAGATCTTTATGGTATAGTGTTTTCTTGAATGAACTTCAGTTGTGAATTTTATGCAACTTCCATTTTTATTCAACTTCATTTTTTATTTGATTTCCAAATAGATCGTTAAGGTAGAGTGGTTTTTTGAATAAACTTCAATTTTTAATTATATGCAACTTCGATTTATATTTTTATTCAACTTACATTTTTATTTAATTTCCCTTTCTATTCAACTTCCTTTTTTTATTTAATTTCCAAATAAATCGTTAAGGTGTATTGGTTTCTTGAATGAACCTCCATTTTTAATTTTATGCGAAATCTATTTTTATTTTTATTCAACTTCCATTTTTATTTAATTTTTAATTTCCAAATAGATCATCAAGGTATAGTGGTGTCTTGAATGAACTTCCATTGTTAATTTTATACAACTTCCATTTTTATTCAATTTCCTATTCTATTCAACTTCATTTTTTTATTTACTTTCCAAATAGATCGTTAAGGTATACTTGTTTCTTCAATGAACTTCCATTGTTAATTTTATGCAACTTCAATTTTTATTCAATTTCTTTTCTATTCAACTTCCATTTTTATTTACTTTCCAAATAGATCGCTAAGGTATAGTGGTTTCTTGAATTAACTTCCATTGTTAATTTTAGGCAACTTCCATTTTTATTTTTATTCAACTTCCATTTTTATACAACTTTCTTTTTTATTTAATTTCCAAATAGATCATTAAGGTATAGTGGATTTTTGAAAGAACTTTCATTTTTAATTTTATGCAACTTCCATTTTAATTTTTATTCAACTTCAATTTTTATCCAATTTCCTTTTTATTGAACATCCATTTTTGTTCAACTTCCATTTTTATTTTTATTCAATTTCTTTTTCTATTCAACTTCCTTTTTTATTTAATTTCCAAATAGATCGTTAAGGTATAGTGGTTTCTTGAATGAACTTTCATTTTTAATTTTATGCAACTTCTATTTTTATTTTTATTCCATTTCCATTTTTATTCAATTTCCTTTTCTATTCAACTTTCTTTTTTATTTCATTTCCAAATAAATCGTTAGGGTATAGTAGTTTATTGGATGAACTTCAATTTTTAATTTTATGCAACTTTCATTTTTATTTTTATTCAACTTCGATTTTTATTCAATTTCCTTTTCTATTCAACGTCATTTTTTATTCAATTCCCTTTTGTATTCAACATCCTTTTTATTTTATTTACAAATAAATCACCTTCCATTTTTAATTCTATTCAACTTCCTTTTTTATTTTTATTCAACTTCCTTTTTTATGTAATTTCCAAATAGATCGTTATGGTATAGTGGTTTTTTGAAAGAACTTCCATTTTTAATTTTAAGCAACTTCTATATTTATTTTTATTCAACTTCCATTTTTATTCAATTTCCTTTTCTATTTAACTTTCTGTTTTATCTAATTTCCAAATAGATCGTTACCGTATGGTGGTTTCTTGAACTTCCATTGTTAATTTTATGCAACTTCCACTTTTTTTTTCTATTCAATTTCCTTTTCTATTCGACTTCATTTTTTATTTAATTTTCAAATAGATCGCTAAGGTATAGTGGTTTCTTCAATGGCAGTTGCATAAAATTAAAAATGTAAGTTGAATAGAAAAGGAAATTATATAAAAATGGAAGTTGAATGGAAAAGAGAATTGAATAAAAATGGAAGTTGAGTAAAAATAAAATGGAAGTTGTATAAAATTAAAAATGGATGTTTCATAAAATTAAAAATAGAAGTTCTTTCAAGAAACCATTATACCTTAACGATCTATTTGGAAATTAAGTAAAAAAGAAAGTTGAATAGAAAAGGAAATTGAATAAAAATAAATATAGAAGTTGCTTAAAATTAAAAATGGAAGTTCTTTCAAAAAACCACTATACCATAACGATCTATTTGGAAATTACATAAAAAAAGGCAATTGAATAGAAAGGAAAATGGAATAAAAATGGTAGTTGAATAACAATAAAAATCTTCATTCAAGATCTATAGCGACCCCGGTCTGTTCCCATTTGATTATTGTATCCGGACTTAGATTCCGTAGATCCTAGTATGGTTTAATTGTTGTTGTCGTTCTTTAACTTCTCATTTTGAGTTATAGGATGTTTTGGGCAGGTCTGTTTCAGGTTGGTTGGGTTCGGAAACCAAATCTTGCTGTCCAGTTTTTGAGTTGGTCGCTCGAGCGAGGGTTTGGTCGCTCGAGCGAGGGTGGAGTTTTGTCTCTAGTGGCTCGAGCCAGGATTTCTTCGCTCGAGCGAGCGATTGCGTCTAGTATAGACCTGAGAGCAGGGTGTCTTCGCTCGAGCGAGCTTTTCTTCGATCGAGCGAGCGAGTTGTATGTTTTCGAGTTCTTCGCTCGAGCGAGCGTGCTTCGGAGTTGCGAGACTGAAGCATGAAGTTCTTGGCTCGTGCGAGCTTTTCTTCGCTCGTGCGAGTATTTCTTGTGTCTGGTTGCTCCAGCGACCATGTCTTCGCCGAGCGAGCTCGCCCGATATTTAAACGCAGCAGCAGTTTTAAAACGTCCTTTTTCACAATTTTTGATCCAGAAAACCTAGTTCCGAGTTTCTTCTCTCTCAACTCATCTTTTCCTTGGGTTTGATCTATCTAGAGGGCGTTTCTAACCTAGTTCCTTCATTAAAAAGGTAGAGGAGAGTGAGGGCTTTCATTTAATTGGAGCAATTGTTGATTTGGAGCACTTTGGGGTTTTGAGCATCATCTTCGTCTTCTTCCTTTGGATTCTTCGCTTTAAGGTAGGGTTTTCCTACTCCATTTATACGCTTTAATCATAAGTGTTGATATTTTGGTATATGAGGGTGGTTGGGAAATTTTGGGAGAAACCCTAGGTTTTGACTTAGATTAATTTGTGTAATTAATTTAAGGGAGGTTTGTGGAATTGAGTTTAATTCATGAATTTGGGGGATTATGAGATCAATTGATGTAGTTGGATATTTAATCACTCATCTGTAAACTGATATTATATATATTGTGATATTTATTTCTAATTAGACATAATTGTTTGGGCTATCGGTGGAGGATAGCCATTGATTGTTGTAGACCTTGCATGTGGTTTAGGTTTAACTGGAATTGAGTCATTTATTTGACTGTTGAATTAATACAGAACATTACATGTATTGATTAGGTGTTGTATATTGCAAGTATTGATTATGTTGCATATGCAGTTGGTTTTGGAGGAGATAGGGGATGGACTCCCGGTTTAGGGGAAGAAAGGGGATGGACTTCTAAACCGAATTTGTTGGGGGGTTTAGAGGAAGAAAGGGGATGGACCTCTAAACCAGATTTGTTGGAAGGAGAAAGGGGATGGACTCCACTAGCATCACATATATGTGTGCTATTTGTTAATAGAAGTATTTCTATTTATTGTTGATATGATACATCACTACTAGGTGTATCAGTTTGGAAGTATGGAAGTGAATGTGGTTGTGATTAATACAATACCAGCATGTGTATTTGTTATGTTATAGAGAGGTTTAGCTTAATTTATTATCCTGTTAAATCATTGAGAGATGAGACTCTGCTTGAGTTTTTGGCTAGGTTTTGAGCCATAGATGGAAGGTGAGATGTGCCATAGACAATGTGTCATAGGCAATACAGATAATCGTGTTATAAAAATTGTAATTGGAATATCGCGTGTTAACCATGTATCAGATGCTAATGCTTTAGTTAATTCTTATACTTGGTTTAGTATTTCTCTACTGGGCTGTGGCTCACCCTATATGGGAACTTCATTTTTCAGGTGCAGATGGTTCACTACCTCCAAGGACTTAGCTTGTGAGGAATTGGAACTCGAAGATTTGTTTTTAGTTTACTTGCTTTTATATGTAAATACTCAAGCCTAGGGCTTTATTTGTTTTTGAGTTAGAACTCATGGAATTGTGTCCAAGTATTGGCTTGGCAAGATGTAAGCCCGTAGGGCATTTATTTTAATGTTTTATTTCTTAAGACTCTGATGAATGGAATTATATTTCTTGTTTTAATATAATGGTGCATGTTAATATTATTTATTATGGGTAAATTTTGAGGGCGTCACAACTTGGTATCAGAGCGTACCGGGTTCGAATACTTTGGGTACGTGGGAAGTGATTAGTATCACAATGGGTTCGTCTCGTTTGATAGAGATTTAGTGTAAAGATTGCATGCTTATATGATAACATGTTTATGTGACTATGTGGGTATGGAATGTAGTTTCTAGGATGTTGATTGGACCCTTGAGTCTCTGAAAGTCTTGTTGGAAAGGCACTTGATCAATGTTGTTTCCAACCGGAACTTTGGTGACGTCTCGGGTACTGTCGCTATTATCCAGAATGAAATTCGAGGTGCTTATGTGATTATGTGCTTACGTGGTGTGATTTATTATTATCCAATGTATTAGAATGGAAGTGTTATAGTTTCGGCACATTATTTAGAGTGCTAACGTCTTTGTTTCTTTTATTAGGATGTCAGGACAAGGACGAGGTCGCGGTAGGCGTGGTAGGCAGGGTAGGCAAGAGGTGCCTATACCGGAGGAAATACCGACAGTTCAGGAAGGTGTTGGCCAGGCCAATGTGGCCGAGCCAGTAGGACAGCAAGGTATGGGCGCTTTGGCCCAAGAGATAGCCGAGCTTTTAGAGTCGATGGGCATTCTTAGGGCTCGAGAATCGGGCTCAGTTGTTGTGGCGTATGCAGGCCTTCTTTTCTGAAGAGGGAGTTCTTCCGGTCTCAACCGGACGTGTTTGTGGGTGATCCTAGCGAGCCACTTAAGGCAGACGAATGGCTCGAACAGACAACGAAAACGTTTGAGATGCTTGCCATCGAAGACGAGGGGTTGAAGGTGACCTTGGCATCGTTCCAGCTGAAGGGGGATGCGGGTCAGTGGTGGAAGTTCACCAAGGGTCGTATTGGAGGTACCTGGAAGGCTTTTGTGGATGCTTTTCAGGAGAAGTACCTGTCTCCAGCTGTTCAGGAGAAGTTGAGAGAGCAGTCCTTGCCTTAGCCATCAGTTCATCGATGGCGAGTTTGAGGTCAGATTCACTAGTTTGTCGAGTTTGCACTGAGTTAGTGGCGACGGAGGAACGTCGTTGCATTGAGTTTGAGAAGAAGTTGAGGCGTGGCCTCATGCTGAGAATTGTAGGGTCTATGATTCGGGATTTTGGGCGATTGGTTGATACAGCAGCCCACACTGAGATTATGATGCAGGAAGAGGAGGTAGGGCGTAAAGGCTCCAAGAGGAGTCAGATGGCCAGAGTGATGGCAGAGGCGAGAGGTTTCACTCCTCAGCTGACCTCGAGTAGCTTCTCTAGGTCTACTTTTCTGCATGAGAGTGCTAGTTCGGGAAAAGCGATCGAGGAGATATCATTTGCTTTAAGTGTGGCCAGCTGGGCCACAAGTCTTCAGTTTGTCCTCAGAAGGGAGGAGTGCAGAGGGCAGCATCTTCTTCGGCTCGATCTCAGAGCCAGAGTCAGGGTAGAGGCCAGTCGCTCTCTTGTTTTCAGTGCGGTCATCCGGGGCACCTGAAGAGGTTTTGCCCACAGCTGAGTGGCACATCTAGTGCATCTGGTTTGAGTTGTTTCGATGTAGTCGGCCAGGCACCAAGAGGTTTTGCCCACACCGAGTGTGGCACATCTAGTGCATCTGGTTTGAGGCAGACTCAGAGTCAGCCAGTTCAGTCCGTTCAGGCCTCGAGGGCTAATCAGGGGGCTTCATCGTCCCATTCGGTGCAGCAGTCTTATGCTCCTAGGGGTGAGCAGGTTGATCAGAGGTCATCTGGGCGCGTGTATGCTGTTACCGCGCAGAATCTTGTACCAGCTCCGTCGGTTGTGAGAGGTACCTTCTTGTTTTGCAATTCAGTTGCTAGTGTTTTGATCGATACGGGAGCATCTCATTCTTTTGTGTCTGCTACATTTGCATCCATTTTGGAGTTAGAGTTAGCTCAGTTAGCGTCTCCTATTTGTGTAGTGTCACCACTTGGGGGTGAATTGATTTTGAAACAAGGTGTTAGGGGTTGTGATATAGAGGTCGATGATCATAGAATCCCTTTTTCTTTCGTGGTTATGCCCATGAAGGGCTTCGATGTTATTTTGGGTATGGACTGGCTGTCGTCATACCGGGCATTTATTGATTGCTACCGTCAGAGGGTCACTTGTTGTACTGTTAACGGAGAACGCTTTCATTTTCTGGGGGACAGGGTTGGTAGTGTTTTACCACCAGGGTATGATCCGCGAGGGCGGAGTGAGCTTAGTAGTCTACTTGCGAACCTTTCGATTAGTGAGGATGTTGAGACCCAGATTGTGTTGCCGAGAGTGGTTTGTGAGTACCCGGACGTCTTCCCCGAGGATCTTGTTGGTTTGCCACCTCATCGAGAGATTGAGTTCTCTATTGATTTAGTGCCCGGCACGGCACCGATTTCTATGGCACCTTACCGTTTTGCCCCTGCCGAGTTAGTTGAGTTGAAGGTTCAGCTCCAGGAGTTGTTAGATAAAGGTTATATCCGTCCTAGTGTTTCACCGTGGGGAGCGCCAGCCCTTTTCGTTAAAAAGAAAGGTGGTGCTTTGAGGCTGTGTATAGATTATCGGAAGTTGAATCGGGTTACGGTTAAGAACAAGTACCCTATGCCTCGTATAGATGATTTGTTTGATCAGTTGAAGGGTTCCCGTTGTTTCTCTAAGATAGACTTGAGATCGGGTTATCATCAGTTGAGAGTCAGGGAAGAGGATATTCCAAAGACGACATTAAATGCAGCGGTATGGCCACTATGAGGTTCTGGTGATGCCGTTTGGGCTCACCAATGCACCGGCGTGTTTATGGATTTGATGAACCGGATCTTCCGGAATTCTTAGATCGCTTTTTGTGGTCGTCTTCGTGGGCGACATTACGATTTATTCACCTTGAGAGGAAGAGCACGAGGAGCATTTGAGAGTGGTGCTTGAGTTACTTAGAGCCCATAAGTTGTATGCTAAGTTTGGGAAGTGTGAATTACGGCTAGAAGATGTGAAGTTCTTAGGCCATGTAGTTTCGGGAAAGGGTGTCTGTTGATACATCCAAGGCGAGGCAAGGCAAGATTGGGCACAACCTAAGAGTGTATTTGAGATTCGATTTTACGGGATTGGTGGTATTACGTCGGTTTGTGAAGGATTTCTCGTGTTAACCGCCGTTGACTAGATTGACTCGGAAGGAGTCAAATTTGTATGGAGTGAGACTTGTGAAAAGTCGTTTGAGTTGAAGGTTAGATTGACCACCGCTCGGTCTTGATTATTCGGAGAGAGGGTTGGGTTATCTGATTTCTTGTGACGCCTCACGAGGGTCTGCAGGTTGTGTGTTGATGCAAGAGGGAAAAGTGGTTGCCTATGGCTCACGTCGCTTGAAAATTCATGAGAAGAATTACCCTACGCATGATTTAGAATTAGCTTGTGATATTTGCCTTGAAGATTTGGAGGCATTATCGTATGGTGAGAAATTTGAGGTATTCTCCGATCATAAGAGTCTCAAATATTTGTTCACAGAAAGATTTGAATCTGAGCGAGGAGGTGGATGGAATTTATTGAGGATTATGACTTGAGTTGCACTATCATCAGAAAGGCCAATGTTGTGATGCCCTTAGCAGGAAATCTGTTGGTGACTTAGCTAGTATAGCCATCCGAGAGTGGGAGATGTTGGGTACAGTTGGGGAGTTTGACTTGCATTTGGGCGAATCTGTTGAGGCTGCGGCCTTATTTTCTGTTGTTGCACAGCCTACACTTGTGACTCGAGTGTTAGAGGCTCAGAGGGGTGATCATGAGGTAGAATCTCTCCGAGAGAAGATTTCTAATGGAAAGGTTGAGAAGGGTTTGACGGTGTATCCCGACCTGAGTGTGAGATACCGAGACCGTCTGTTTGTGCCGGAGTCTTGCCGAGAGGAGGTACTCCGAGAATTTCATCATTCACGCCTTGCGGTGCATCCGGGAGGTACTAAGATGTATCAGGATTTGAGTCGCCAGTTCTGGTGGAGGGGTATGAAGAGAGATGTGGCAGCTTTCGTATCTAGGTGCCTTACTTGTCAGCAAGTGAAGGCCGAGCATCAGAGGCCAGCGAGTTTGTTGCAACCCTTGCCTATTGCCGAGTGGAAGTGGGAGCATGTTACTATGGACTTTGTTGTGGGTCTTCCGAGGACTTCGGCAGGTAGTGATGCTATTTGGGTGGTTGTAGATCGGTTGTGAAGTCGGCGCACTTCATTCTATGCGCGTTAGAGATTGATGAGATCATCTTCTTTGAGTTGTATGTTCGGGACATAGTGAGGTTGCAGGGGTCCCGGTGTGATCGTCTCGAGATAGAGATCCTCGTTTCTTGCCGAGGTTGTGGCGAGTTTGCGAAGTGCTTTAGGTACTAAGTTGACTTTTAGCACGGCTTATCATCCTCGGTGCGACAGGCGGTCGGCGTACTATTGGATCCTTGAGGATATGCTTGAGGTTGTGTTCTCGACTTTAGTGGGTCGTGGGAGATGCACTTGCCCTTAGTGGATTTTGCCTACAACAATAGCTTCCAGTCAAGTATCAGTATGGCACCGTTTGAGGCCTTGTATGGTCGACCGTGTAGATCTCCAGTTTGTTGGGCCGAGGTGGGTGATGCACCTTTGTTGGGTCGGAGTTGGTGAGAGAAAGCAGCGGAGAAAGTTGAGCTTATCCGTAAGAAATTTGGTTCTGACCTGAGTCGTCGAAATCTTATGCGGCCGTAGGAGGTGACCTTTGGTGTTTGAGGTAGGTGATCACGTCTTTCTGAAGATATCACCTAAACGAGGGTTGATGAGGTTTGGGAAGATCGGGAAGCTGTCCCCTCGGTTTATTGGGCCTTTTGAGATCCTTGAGAGGATTGGCGAGGCTTATCGTTTAGCTTTGCCACCGATTATCCGGAGTTCATGGCGTGTTTCATGTGAGTATGCTTGAATCTGAGCGAGATCCGTCACATGTATTGGATTGGGTGATTTAGTTATTGATGAAGGTGTCTCATATGAGGAGAGACGGTTCGAGTGTTGGATAAGCGGGATCAAGTCGTGCGTGGCAAGACCATCCCTTTAGTGAAGGTTTTGTGGAAGCATCACGGAGTGGAGGAAGCCACTTGGGAGCGTGAGTTAGAAGTCCGTGAGAAATATCCGGATATGTTTATTGATTTGTAATCTTGTATCTAGATTATGTAATATTGTTGAACTTAAGAGCTTTATATATGTCTTAAGTTGGAAAACATTGAGAATGTTTTGGTTTTGTGAGATTAATTTAAAACTTGCCTTATTTTGGAAGTTTATTGGAACATTGCATATGTTGGTTTATTATTGAATATCATGGAATTGAATATGATATGAAAATGGGAATCTTGTATTTCAAAAATGTTGAACTTGAAAGGAAATTGCATACTGTTAATGCAGGTTGAAAGATAGACTGTTTTTTTTTATTTGTGAGATGCCTCTTGATAAAGAGATGAAGTGACCGGTATTGGGTCAAGTTGTTTATTGTTGTTTTATATATCATTGGGAATTAAGAAAAACTTGTTTTTACAAACTCATGCTTAATTTCGGGGATGAAATTCTTTTAAGGGGAGGTTATAGCGACCGATGCATTCCCATTTGATTATTGTATCCGGACTTAGATTAGTAGATCCTAGTATGGTTTAATTGTTGTTGTCGTTCTTTAACTTCTCATTTTGAGTTATAGGATGTTTTGGGCGGTCTGTTTGAGTTGGTTGGGTTGGAAACCAAATCTTGCTGTCGATTTTGAGTTGGTCGCTCGGCGAGGTTTGGTCGCCGGCGAGGGTGGAGTTTTGTCTCTAGTGGCTCGAGCGATTTCTTCGCTCGGCGGCGATTCGTCTAGTATAGACACGAGGCGAGTGTCTTCGCTCGGCGAGCTTTTCTTCGATCGGCGGCGAGTTGTATGTTTTCGAGTTCTTCGCTCGGCGAGCATTCTGTCGCTCGGCGTGCTCAGGTTCGAACTGAAGCATCGAGTTCTTAACTCGGCGAGCTTTTCTTCGCTCGGCGAGTATTGCTTAATGTCTGGTCGCTCGGCGACCATGTCTTCGCTTCAGCGAGCACATCCCGATATTTAAACGCGGCGGTTTTAAAACGTCCTTTTTCACAATTTTGATCCGAAAACCTAGTTAGAGTTTCTTCTCTCTCAACTCATCTTTTCCTTGGGTTTGATCTATCTAGAGGGCGTTTCTAACCTAGTTCCTTCATTAAAAAGGTAGAGGAGAGTGAGGGCTTTCATTTAATTGAAGCAATTGTTGATTTGGAGCACTTTGGGGTTTTGAGCATCATCTTCGTCTTCTTCCTTTGGATTCTTCGCTTTAAGGTAGGGTTTTCCTACTCCATTTATACGCTTTAATCATAAGTGTTGATATTTTGGTATATGAGGGTGGTTGGGAAATTTTGGGAGAAACCCTAGGTTTTGACTTAGATTAATTTGTGTAATTAATTTAAGGGAGGTTTGTGGAATTGAGTTTAATTCATGAATTTGGGGATTATGAGATCAATTGATGTAGTTGGATATTTAATCACTCATCATGGCCCGATATTATATATATTGTGATATTTATTTCTAATTAGACATAATTGTTTGGGCTATCGGTGGAGGATAGCCATTGATTGTTGTAGACCTTGCATGTGGTTTAGGTTTAACTGGGAATTGAGTCATTTATTTGTCTGTTGAATTAATACAGAACATTACATGTATTGATTAGGTGTTGTATATTGCAAGTATTGATTATGTTGCATATGCAGTTGGTTTTGGAGGAGATAGGGGATGGACTCCCGGTTTAGGGGAAGAAAGGGGATGGACTTCTAAACCGAATTTGTTGGGGGGTTTAGAGGAAGAAAGGGGATGGACCTCTAAACCAGATTTGTTGGAAGGAGAAAGGGGATGGACTCCACTAGCATCACATATATGTGTGCTATTTGTTAATAGAAGTATTTCTATTTATTGTTGATATGATACATCACTACTAGGTGTATCAGTTGGGAAGTATGGAAGTGAATGTGGTTGTGATTAATACAATACCAGCATGTGTATTTGTTATGTTATAGAGAGGTTTAGCTTAATTTATTATCCCTGTTAAATCATTGAGAGATGAGACTCCCGTTGAGTTTTTGGCTAGGTTTTGAGCCATAGATGGAAGGTGAGATGTGCCATAGACAATGTGTCATAGGCAATACAGATAATCGTGTTATAAAAATTGTAATTGGAATATCGCGTGTTAACCATGTATCAGATGCTAATGCTTTAGTTAATTCTTATACTTGGTTTAGTATTTCTCTACTGGGCTGTGGCTCACCCTATATGGGAACTTCATTTTTCAGGTGCAGATGGTTCACTACCTCCAAGGACTTAGCTTGTGAGGAATTGGAACTCGAAGATTTGTTTTTAGTTTACTTGCTTTTATATGTAAATACTCAAGCCTAGGGCTTTATTTGTTTTTGAGTTAGAACTCATGGAATTGTGTCCAAGTATTGGCTTGGCAAGATGTAAGCCCGTAGGGCATTTATTTTAATATTTTATTTCTTAAGACTCTGATGAATGGAATTATATTTCTTGTTTTAATATAATGGTGCATGTTAATATTATTTATTATGGGTAAATTTTGAGGGCGTCACAAGATCCCATGATATCTTAACGATCTATTTGGAAATTAAATAAAAAATGAAGTTGAATAGAGAAGGAAATTGAATAAAAATGGAAGTTAAATAAAAATAAAAATGGAAGTTGCATAAAATTAACAATGGAAGTTCATTGAAGAAACCACTATACCTTAACAATCTATTTGGAAATTTAAAAAAAAAAAAAAAGGAAGTTGAATAGAAAAGGAAATTGAATAAAAATAAAAATAGAAGTTGCATAAAATTAACAATGGAAGTTCATTCAAGAAACCACTATACCTTAACGATCTATTTGGAAATTAAAAAAAATGAAGTCGAATAGAAAAGGAAATTGAATAAAAATAAAAATTGAAGTTAAATAAAAATAAAAATGGAAGTTAAATTTCCTTTTCTATTAAACTTTTTAAGTAGGTATGAGTTCCAAATAATGTATATTAAACCTTGATATGATGTTTATGAACTGTTAATCTTATGCAACTTCCATTTTTAATTTTATTCAACTTCCATTTTTATTCAATTTCCTTTTCTATTGAACTTCTTTTTTTATTTAATTTCCACATAGATCGTTAATGCATAGTGGTTTTTTTAATGAACTTTCATTGTTAATTTTATGCAACTTCTATTTTTATTTTTATTCAACTTCCTCTTTTTTTTTTTTTTAATTTACAAATAAATCATTAAGGTATAGTGGTTTCTTGAATGAACTTCCATTTCTACTCAATTTCCTATTCTATTCAACTTCATTTTTTTATTTCCTTTCCAAATAGTTTGTTAAGATGTAGTGGTTTTTTGAATTAACTTCCATTGTTAATCTTATGCAACTTCTATTTTTATTTTTATTCAATTTCCTTTTCTATTCAACTTCCTTTTTTATTCGACTTCATTTTTTATTTAATTTCCAAATAGATCGTTAAGGTATTATGGTTTCTTAAATGAACTTCCATTGTTAATTTTATGCAACTTCCATTTTTATTTTTATTCAACTTCCATTTTAATTCAATTTCCCTTTCTATTCAACTTCCATTTTTGTTCAATTATATTTTTATTCAACTTCTTTTTTTGTTTAATTTCCAAATAGATCGTTAAGGTATAGTGGTTTCTTGAATGAATTTCCATTTTTATTTTTATTCAATTTCCTTTTCTATTCAACTCCCTTTTTTATTCAATTTCCAAATAGATCGTTAAGGTATAGTGGTTTCTTGAATGAACTTCCATTGTTAACTTTAGGCAACTTCCATATTTATTTTTACTCAACTTCCATTTCTATTCAATTTATTTTTCTATTCAACTTCTTTTTTTATTTAATTTCCAAATAGATCGTTAAGGTAGAGTGGTTTGCTGAACGAACTTACATTTTTAATTTTATGCAACTTCTATTTTTATTTTCATTTGACTTCAATTTTAATTCAATTTCCTTTTCTATTCAACTTCTTTTTTTATTTAATTTCCAAATAGATCGTTAAGGTATAGTGGTTTCTTGAATGAACTTCTATTTTTAATTTAAGGCAACTTCCATTTTTAATTTTTATTCAACTTCCATTTTTATTTAATTTTCAAATAGATCGTTAAGGTATAGTGATTTCTTGAATAAACTTCAATTTCTAATTTTATGCAACTTCTATTTTTATTTTTATTCAACTTCCATTTTTATTCAACTACCTTTTTTATTTAATTTCCAAATGGATCGTTAAGGTATTGTGGTTTATTGAATGAACTTCCATTGTTAATTTTATGCAACTTCCATTTTTATTTTTATTCAAGTTCCATTTTTATTAAATTTCCTTTTCTATTCAATTTGTTTTTTTATTTAATTTCCAAATAGATCGTTAAGGTGTAGAGGTTTCTTGAATGAATTTACATTTTTAATTTTGTGTAACTTCCATTTTTAATTTTACTCAACTTCCATTTTTATTCAATTTTCTTTTCGATTCAACTTCCTTTTTTATTCAATACCCAAATAGATCGTTAAGGTATGGTGGTTTCTTGAATGAACTTCAGTTTATTTTTATTCAACTTCCATTTTTATTCAATTTCCTTTTCTATTCAACTTGGTTTTATATTTAATTTCCAAATAGATCATTATGGTATAGTCGTTTTTTGAGTTAAATTCCATTGGTAATTTCGGGCAAATTCCATTTTTAATTTTATGTAACTTTCATTTTTAATTTTATGAACTTCGATTTTTAATTTTATGCAACTTCCATTTTTCTTCAATTTCCTTTTATTATTCAACTTCATTTTTTATTTAATTTCTACATAAATCGTCAAGGTATAGTGATTTCTTCAATGAACTTTCATTTTTAATTTTATGCGGCTTCCATTTTTATTTTTTATTCAATTTCCCTTTCTCTTCAACTGCCTTTTTTATTTAATTTCCAAATAGATCGTTTTGGAATATTCGTTTCTTGAATGAACATCTATTGTTAATTTTATACAACTTCCTTTTTTATTTTTCTTCAACTTCCCTAGTTATTCAATTTCTTTTTTATTCAGCTTTCTTTCTTATTTAATTTCCAAATAAATCGTTAAGGTATAGTGGTTTCTTGAATGAACTTCCATTTTTATTTTATGCAATTTCCATTTTTATTTTTATTCAACTTCCATATTTATTCAATTTACTTTTCTATTCAACTTCCTTTTATATTTAATTTCCAAATAGATCATTATGGTATAATGATTTCTTGAATTAAATTCCATTGTTAATTTCATGCAAATTCCATTTTTATTTTTATTCATCTTGCATTTTTATCCAATTTCCTTTTCTATTCAACTTCTTTTTTTATTTAATTTCCAAATAGATCGTTAAGGTATAATGGTTTCTTAAATGAACTTCCATTGTTAATTTTGTGGAACTTCCATTTTTATTTTTATTCAACTTCCATTTTTATTCAATTTTCTTTTCTATTTAACTTCCTTCTTTATTTAACTTCCAAATAGATTCTTAAGGTATAGTGGTTTTTTGAATTAACTTCCATTTTTAATTTTATGCAACTTCAATTTTTATCCAATTTTGTTTTCTATTCTTTTTCATTTTTTATTTAATTTCGAAATAGATCATTAAGGTATAGTTGATTTCTCGAATGAACTTCCATTTTTAATTTTATAAACTTCAAATTTTAATTTTATGCAACTTCCATTTTTATTCAACATCCTTTTTTATTTAATTTCCAAATAGATCTTTAAGATAAAGTAGTTTATTGGATGAACTTCAGTTTTCAATTTTATGCAACTTCTATTTTTATTCAATTTTCTTTTTTATTCAACTTCTTTTTTATTTAATTTTCAAATACATCGTTAAGGTATAGTGGTTTCTTGAATAAACTTTCATTGTTAATTTTACGCAACTTTCATTTCTAATCAACTTCCTTTTTTATTTAATTTTCAAATAAATCGTTAAGGTATAGTGGTTTCTTAAATTAACTTCCATTTTTATTTTTACTCAACTTCCATTTTTATTCAATTCTATTTTCTATTCAACTTCTTTTTTTATTTAATTTCCAAATAGATCGTTAAGGTATAGTGGTTTCTTGAATGAACTTCCATTTTTAATTTTATGCAACTTCCATTTTTATTTTTATTCAACTTCCATATTTATTCAATTTACTTCTCTATTCAACTTCTTTTTTTATTTAATTTCCAAATAGATCGTTAAGGTATTATGGTTTCTTGAATGAACTTACATTGTTAATTTTTGAATGAACTTCCATTTTTAATTTGATGCAATTGTCATTTATATTTTTATTCAACTTCTATTTTTATTTTTATTCAACTTCAATTTTTATTTAATTTCCTGTTCTCCTCAACTTCCGTTTTCTTTAATTTCCAAATAGATCGTTAAGGTATAGTGGTTTCTTGAATGAACTTCCGTTTTTAATTTTATGCAACTTTCATTTTTATTTTTATTCAACTTCCATTTTTATTCAATTACCTTTTGTATTCAACTTCATTTTTTATTTAATTTCCAAATATATTGTTAAGGTATAGTGGTTTTTTGAAAGAACTTCCATTTTTAATTTTATACAACTTCCATTTTTATTTTTATTCAACTTCCATAGTTATTCAATATCTTGTTCTATTCAACTTCTTTTTTTATTTAATTTCTAAATAGATCGTTAAGGTATAGTTGGTTTCTCTCATGAACTTCCATTCTTAATTTTACGAACTTCAATTTTTAATTTTATGAACTTCAATTTTTAATTTTATGCAACTTCCATTTTTATCTAATTTTCTTTTCAATTCAACTTCGTTTTTTATTTAATTTCCAAATAGATCGTTAAGGTAGAGTGGTTTCTTGAATGAACTTTGATTTTTAATTTTATGCAACTTCCATTTTTCTTCAATTTCATTTTTCTATTCAACTTCCTTTGTTTTTTAATTTCCAAATAGGTCGTTAAGGTATAGTGGTTTCTCGAATGAACTTCCATTTTTAATGTTATGCAACTTCTATTTTTATTTTTGTTCAACTTCCATTTATATTCAATTTCTTTTTCTATTCAACTTCCTTTTTTTTATTAAATTTCCATATAGATCCTTAAGGTATAATGGTTTCTTGAATGAACATCCACTTTTAATTTTATTCAACTTCCATTTTTATTCAATTTCCTTTTCTATTCGACTTCATTTTTTATTTAATTTCCAAATAGATCATTAAAATATAGTGGTTTTTTTAATGAACTTCAAATTTTAATTTTATGCAATTTCCATTTTTAATTTTATGCAACTTTCATTTTTAGTTTTATTCAACTTCCATTTTTATCCAATTTTCTTTTCAATTCAACTTCCATTTTTATATTTATACAACATCCATTTTCATTTTTATTCAACTTCCATTTTTATTCAGTTTCCTTTTCTGTTCAACTTCATTTTTTATTTAATTTCCAAATAGATCGTTAAGGTATAGTGGTTTTTTTTAATGAACTTCCATTGTTAATTTTATGCAAATTCCATTCCCATTTTTATTCAACGTCCTTTTTTATTTAATTTCCAAATAGATTGTTAAGGTACAGTGGTTTCTTGAATGAACTTGTATTTTTATTTTTATTCAACTTTCATTTTTATTCAATTTCCATTTCTATTCAACTTCAATTTTTAATTTTATTTAACTTCCATTTTTATTCAATTTCCATTTCTATTGAACATCCTTTTTTCTTTAATTTCCAAATAGATTGTTAAGGTATAGTGGTTTCTTCAATGAGCTTCCATTGTTAATCTTATGCAACTTCCATTTTTGTTTTTATTCAATTTTTAATTTACAAATAAATCATTAAGGTATAGTGGTTTCTCGAATGAACTTCCATTTTTATTCAATTTCCTTTTCTATTCAACTTCCTGTTTTATATAATTTCCAAATAGATTGTTCGGGTATAGTGGTTTCTTGAATAAACTTACATTGTTAATTTTATGCAACTTCAATTTTTATTTTTATTGAACTTCCATTTTTATTTAATTTCATTTTCTATTCAACTTCCTTTCTTATTTAATTTCCAAATAGATCGTTAAGGTATCATGGGATCTTGAATGAACTTCGATTTTTATTTTTATTCAACTACCATTTTTATTCAATTTCCCTTTCTATTCAAGCGCCTTTTTATTTAATTTCCAAATAGATCGTTTTGGTATATTCGTTTCTTGAATGAACATCCATTGTTAATTTTATACAACTTCCTTTTTTATTTTTCTTCAACTTCCATAGTTATTCAATTTCTTTTTTATTCAGTTTTCTTTCTTATTTAATTTCCAAATTTATCGTTAAGGTATAATGGTTTCTTGAAAGAACTTCCATTGTAAGTTTTACGCAACTTCCATTTTTATTTTTATTCAACATCTAGTTTTATCCAATTTTCTTTTGTATTCAACTTCCTTTTTTTATTTAATTTCCAAATAGATCGTTAAGCTATAGTGGTTTATTGAATGAACTTCCATTATTATTTTAGGTAACTTCCATTTTTCTTTTTATTCAACTCCCATTTTTATTCAAGTTACTTTTCTATTCAACTTTCTTTTTTATTTTATTTCTAAATAGATCGTTAAGGTATAATAGTTTCTTGAAAGAACTTCCATTGTAGGTTTTACACAACTTCCATTTTTATTTTTATTCAACTTCTAGTTTTATCCAATTTCCTTTTGTATTCAACTTCCTTTTTTATTTAATTTCCAAATAGATCGTTAATGTATACTGGTTTCTTGAATGAACTTCCATTTTTAATTTTATGCAACTTCCATTTTTATTTTTATTCAACTTCCTTTTTTATTCAATTTCCACATAGATCGTCAAGGTATAGTGGTTTCTTGAATGAACTTCCATTTTTAATTTTTTGCAACTTCCATTTTTATTTTTATTCAAGTTCGATTTTTATTCAATTTCATTTTCTATTCAACTTCTTTTTTTTATTTAATTTCCAAATAGATCATTAAGGTATAGTAGTTTCTTGAATGAACTTCGATTTTTATTTTTATTCAACTTCTATTTTTATTCAATTCCCTTTTCTATTGAACTTCTTTTTTTATTTAATTATAAAATAGATCGTTAAGATATAGTGGTTTCTTGAATGAACCTCCATTTTTAATTTTATGCAACTTCCCTTTTTATTTTTATTCAACTACCTTTTTTGTTAAATTTCCTTTTTTATTTAATTTCCAAATAGATCATTAAGGTATAGTGATTTTTTGAATAAACTTCAATTTCTAATTTTATGAACTTCGATTTTTATTCAATTTCCTATTCTATTCAACTTCATTTTTTTATTTACTTTCCAAATAGATCGCTAAGGTATAATGGTTTTTTAAATTAACTTTCATTGTTAATTTTATGCAACTTCCATTTTTATTTTTATTCAACTTTCATTTTTAATTTTATGCAACTTCCATTTTTATTTTTATTCAATTTCCATTTTGATTCAATATCCTTTTCTATTCAACTTCCTTTTTTTATTTGATTTCCAAATAGATCGTTAAGGTAGAGTGATTTTTTGAATCAACTTCCTTTTAATTTTATGCAACTTCCATTTTTATCCAATTTTCTTTTCAATTCAACTTCCATTTTTATATTTATGCAACATCCATTTTCATTTTTATTCAACTTCCATTTTTATTCAGTTTCCTTTTCTATTCAACTTTATTTTTTATTTAATTTCCAAATAGATCGTTAACGTATAGTGGTTTATTGAATGAACTTCCATTTTTAATTTTATGCAACTTAAATTTTATTTTTACTTAACTTCCATTTTTATTCAATTTCCTTCTCTATTCAACTTCTTTTTTTGTTTAATTTCCAAATAGATCGTTAAGGTATAATGGTTTCTTGAATGAACTTCCATTGTTAATTTTTTGTAAATTTCATTTCCATTTTTATTTAATTTCCTTTTCTATTCAACGTCCTTTTTTTATTTAATTTCCAAATAAATCATTAAGGTATGGTGGTTTCTTGAATGAACTTCCATTTTTATTCAACTTCAATTTTTAATTTTATTCAACTTCCATTTTTATTCAATTTCCATTTCTATTCAACTTCCTTTTTCTTTAATTTCCAAATAGATTTTTAAGATATAGTGGTTTCTTCAATGAGCTTCCATTGTTAATCTTATGCAACTTCCATTTTTGTTTTTATTCAATTTCCTTTTCTATTCAACGTCCTTTTTTATTTAATTTCCAAATAGATCGTTAAGGTATAGTAGTTTATTGGATGAACTTCAATTTTTAATTTTATGCAACTTCCATTTTTACTTTTATTCAACTTCGATTTTTATTCAATTTCGTTTTCTATTCAACTTCTTTTTTTTATTTTTATTCAACTTTAATTTTTAATTTTTTGCAACTTCCATTTTTATTCAATTTCCAATAAACTACTATACCGTAACGATCTATTTGGAAATTAAATAAAAAAGGACGTTGAATAGAAAAGGAAATTGAATAAAAACAAAAATGAAAGTTGCATAAGATTAACAATGGAAACTCATTGAAGAAACCACTATACCTTAACAATCTATTTGGAAATAAAAAAAAAAAAGGAAGTTGAATTGAAATGGAAATTGAATAAAAATGGAAGTTGAATAAAATTAAAAACTAAAGTTGAATAGAAATGGAAATTGAATAAAATTGAAGTTGAATAAAAATAAAATGGAAGTTCATTTAAGAAACCACTATACCTTAACGATCTATTTGGAAATTAAATAAAAAAGGACATTGAATAGAAAAGGAAATTGAATAAAAACAAAAATGGAAGTTGCATAAGATTAACAATGGAAGTTCATTGAAGAAACCACTATACCTTAACAATCTATTTGGAAATTAAATAAAAATTGAAGTTGAATAACAATAAATATAGAAGTTGCTTAAAATTAAAAATCGAAGTTCATTCATGAAACCACTGTACCTTAATGATTTATCAGGAAATTAAGTTAAAAAGAAAGTTGAATAGAAAAGGAAATTGAATACAAATGGAAGTTGAATACAGATAGAATGGAAGTTCATTCAAGAACCACTATACCTTAACGACCTATTTGGAAATTAAATAAAATATGAAGTTGAATAGAAAATGAAATCGAATAAAAATGGAAGTTGCCTAAAATTAACAATGGAAGTTAATTCAAGAAACCACTATACCTTAAAGATCTATTTGGAAATAAAATAAAAAAGAAAGATAGATAAAAAAGAAAATTGGAGAAAACTAGAAGTTGAATAAAAATAAAAATGGAAGTTGCATAAAATTAAAAATCGAAGTTCTTTCAAGAAACCATTATACATTAACGATCTATTTGGAAATTAAATAAAAAAGGAAGTTGAATAAAATTAAAAGTGGATGTTCATTCAAGAAACCACTATACGTTAACGATCAATTTGGAAATTAAATAAAAAAAGAAAGATAGATAGAAAAACAAATTGAATAAAAATGGAAGTTGAATAAAAATAAAAATGGAAGAGATGACAGGTAGAGCCAGAGTCTAGCAAGCTGGGAAACACTATGAGCTCATTCACTGGCCAATCCGGGGAACGTTTCATGGCCACTTTGTTCGGGAAGGAGAAGATTTCCCATTTTGCAGCTTTCCCGAGCCCTCAATGAATTGTACGAAGCAGCGTGTCCCCAGGTTTGAAATCTTCTTTGACCTGCAGCTGCAAGATAGTGATGCCGAGGAAAAGGTTGAACCAAGTATCAAAGCTGAACAGAGCGTGGAAAGTGACTCAGACAACAGCGAACTTGGAATAGGGGCAGCATTGGCATGTCTCCTTACAGATCCTGCGGCTGACTCAGAGAACTTGAGGGATAACCTTACCATCTCCATGATCGGGAAACAACCGGGTGTGAACCCATGCAGCAGCATTTTGGACGCATCAGAAGTACCATTTTTGTTTCTATTCAATTTCCTTTTTTATTCAATTTTCATTTTTGTTCAACATCCATTTTTATTCAATTTCCAAATAGGAAGTTCAACTTCCAAATAGAGGGTTAAGGTACAGTGGTTTCACGAATCGACTTATGTTTTTATTGAACTTCCTTTTTTATTCAACATCCATTTTTGTTCAACTTCCATTTTTTATTTTATTTCATTTCCTTTTCTATTCAACTTCCTTTTTTATTGAATTTCCAAATAGATCGTTAAGGTATAGTGGTTTCTTGAATAAACTTCCATTTTTAATTTTATGCAACTTCCATTTTTATTTTTATTCAACTTCCATTTTTATTCAATTTCCTTTTCTATTCAACTTTCTTTTCTATTTAATTTCCAAATAAATCGTTAAGATATAGCAATTTCTTGAATGAACTTCCATTATTATTTTATACAACTTCCATTTTTATTTTTATTCAACTTCCCTTTTTAATTTTATGCAACTTCCATTTTTATTTTTATTCAACTTCCATTTTTATTCAATTTCCTTTTGCATTCAACTTCCTTTTTTTGTTTAATTTCCAAATATATCGTTAAGGTATAGTGGTTTTTTGAGTGAACTTCCATTGTTAATTTTATGCAACTTCCATTTTTATTTTTATTCAAATTCTATTTTTATTCAATTTCCTTTTCTATTCGACTTCATTTTTTATTTAATTTCTAAATAGATCGTTAAAATATAGTGGTTTTTAAAATGAACTTTCATTTTTATTTTTATTCAACTTCCATTTTTATTCAATTTCCCTTTCTATTCAACTTCTTTTTTTATTTAATTTCCAAAGAGATCGTTAAGGTATAGGGGTTTCTTGAATGAACTTCCATTGTTAATTTTATGCAATTTCCATTTTTATTTTTATTCAACTTCAATTTTTATTCAATTTCCATTTCTATTTAACTTCCTTTTTTCTTTAATTTCCAAATAGATTGTTAAGGTATAGTGGTATACTGATCCCGGTTTTTCCTTTCTGTAACTGTCGTATTCCGGACTCTGGTTCCGTGGAGTTGGTGGTTGTTTATCTTGTTGTCATCCTTTAATTTCTTATGATTGAGTTTTAGGATATGTTGGGCATGTTGTGAATAGGGCGGTTAAGTTTTGGCCTCTAGTGTTGTTGCCCAGAATTTTGGTGTTACGCTCGAACGGGTCATTCTGCGCTCGAGCGGATTTTGGTCTTTGGTTGTCCGCTCGAGCGGACCTTATTGCGCTCGAGCAGAGTTTACGCACTCCCAGTATTTCGTGCCCCTGCAAAACTTCTGCAAGTGTGTTTTTCACGCTCGAGCGGGATTTCTTACGCTCGAGTGGGTTGCGCTCGAGCGGATCTTTGGGCGCTCAAACGGGTAGTGTTTCGCCATGTAAGTTACGGGAGGAATCTCGCGGCGGACTGGTTTTCGCTTCGGCGGATGTGTTTTATCTCTGTGTCTTGGCGCTCGAGCGGGGCTTCCTGCGCTCGAGCGGACCATGTTTTTTGTTCTTGACGCTCGAGCGTTGTGTTTTCCACTCGAGCGGACCTGTCGTATATCAGATCGCAGTTAGGCATTTTTGAATCACTTTTTGCTTTCTTTCTCTCTCTTACTTTCTAAAAAGATATTTTGAGAGCTCCTCTCTCTAGAAACTCCCTTCTCTCTAGGGTTTGATCTAGTTAGAGTGTTCTCCTCACCTTCGTCCTTTACAGAAGTTGTGTTGATCGTCGAGGGCTACGTTTTGATCCGAACATATTGAGTTTTGGAGCACTTTGGTTTTGGTCTTCTACTCCATTCGAGCCCTAACTTCGAGGTAGGGATATCCTACTCCTCTCTACGAGCTTTGTCTTTGAGTTTTAGCATTTTGATATGTTGGGGGTCGTTGGGTAATTATGAGAAAGTTTGGGGCTTTTGTGTAATTTTACAAAGGTTGGGGTTTTGTTTATATAAATCTATATGCATGTTTGGCATAGAAGGAAACAAGATTAATAATGATCTATTGAAGAAAATGGAACCTTAGGATTTTTATGTTAATTATGGGAAATGTCCTAATTATATAGTTAAATTAGTGGGTATAACTAATTTGGAGGAATGAAGAATTGAATTGAGAAAGTGAAATTGAAGATGTATGGAATTAAAGGGTGTAGTCGAATTTAAATATTGCTCACCAAGTTGAAATGTTGATTATTTATCCATTGGGCGCATTTATTTTCTATTTAGAAATAACTGTTTTGGGCTATCGGTGGAGGATAGTCTTGATTGTTGTAGACAATGCATGATGATTAGGCAAACTAAAACTAATCAATTGAATGTGCTATTAGATATAGCGTTTGGTATAATACATCTAATTGTGTATTGATTGATTGTATATGATAACTGTTTATATACATTGTTTGTGTGGGAGGAGATGGGGGATGTACTCTACGGTTTATTGGAAGATGGGGGATGGACCTCTAAACCGGATTTTGTGTGACAATGATACAGCACTACAATGTGTATCAGGTTGCGAAATAGAAGTGTTTTGTTTCATTAATACAGCACTACAATGTGTATTATTTGAAACGTATGGAAGTGTTTTGTTTCATTAATATAGCACTACTATGTGTATTATCTGAGATATGTGGAGGTGATTTTATATGTTATTGATACAGCACTACAATGTGTATCCATCATGAATTTCGAAAGTGTTTTAAAGATGAGCCTAAACCTCATTAAGTTAATTGGCCAAGTTCTGAGCCGTGTTTTCAAACTCAAGGTTGAGAAAGAAATGGTAAATGAACTATTACATGGACTTAAATGTCATGAAACCAAAATGTGATATAAGTGGATGTATCTGTGTTGACCATCTATCAACTGCTAGTCTTTTAGTCATTGTTCATAGCTGGTTTAGTGTATTTCTACTGGGCTGTGGCTCACCCTTTATGGGATATCATTTTCAGGTACAGGTAGCATGCCACCTCCAAGAACATAGTTTGGGAGGCTAGAGGCAGACAGACTTTTGTTGTTTTGTTATCTTTTGATGTAATACATGTAAATTCAAGCCAAGGCTCAATGTGTATTTGAGTTAGTACTCTTTTTCTTATAACCAAGTGTCAACGTGGAAAGTTGTAAGCCCGTAGGGCATTTGCTTTTATTGTTAACATGTATTACTTTTGTAACAAACTACTCTGATGAATGAAAAGGGTTTAATTCTATATCAATGCATGTCAATATTGGTGGGTTCAATGTTATTATTTTGAGGGCGTTACAACTTGGTATTAGATCGTACCGGGTTCGAATACTTTGGGTACGTGGGAAGTGATTTGTATCACAATGGGTTTGTCTCGCTTGTTAGAGACTTAAGTGAAATGTAATGTGTTTATGTGATAACATGTTTATGTGACTATTTGGGTATGGGATTTAGTTCCTAGGATGTTGATTGGATCCTTGGGTTTCTGTGAGTCTTGTTGGAAAAGCACTTGATCAATGCTGTTTCTAACCGGAACTCTAGTAACGCCTCGGGACTATCATTATCTGGGAACGAAATTCGCAAGTGCTTATGTGTTTATGTGCTTACGTGGAGTGAATTACAGTTGTCCATGCATTAGGATGCGAGTGTTATAGCTTCGACACATTTGTGAATGTGCTAACGTTCTTCGTTATCTTTATTAGGATGTCAGGATGAGGACGTGGTGGTAGGCGAGGTAGGCCTAGGAGGCAGGAGATGCCTTTACTAGATGATATTCCGGCGCAGCAGGAGGGGTCTGGCCAGGCCAATGTGGCCGAGCCAGCAGGTCAGGAGGCTATGGGCACTTTGGCCCGAGGGATAGCCGATGCTTTGAGGGAGTCTATGGGTATTCTCAGAGCTGAGAATCTAGTTCAGGCTCCAGTGCAAGCCCAGGTTGCTAAGGCAGGGCCTTCCTTCTTGAAGAGAGAGTTTTTCCAGTCTAACCCGGACGAGTTTGTTGGGGATCCTAAGGAGCCACTCAAGGCTGACGAGTGGTTGGAGCAGATGAGTAAGACGTTCGAGATGCTTGGCATCGAGGACGGGGCGTTGAAGGTGACCTTGGCATCTTTCCAGTTGAAGGGGGATGCAGGTCAGTGGTGGAAGTTCGTGAAGAGTCATTTGGATGGCACTTGGGAGGCTTTTGTGGGTGCTTTCCAGGAGAAGTTCTTATCTCCAGCAGTCAGAGAGAAGCTAAGAGATCAGTTTTGTTAGCTTTTACAGTTGAGTTCTTCAGTGGTCGAGTATGAGGCTACTTTTACTAGCTTGTCCAGGTTCGCACCTAAACTTGTGGCGTCTGAGGAACGCCGCTGTATCGAGTTTGAGAAGAGGTTGAGGCGCGGCCTCAAGATGAGAGTTGGTGGTTCTATGATCCAAGACTATGGGCGCTTGGTTGATGCAGCAACCCATATGGAGATCATGATGCAGGAGGAGAAGGGACAGAGGGGCTCCAAGAGGAGCCAGGACGGTCAGGGTGATGGCAGGAGACAGAGGGGTGCTAACCCTCAGCAGTCTCAGGGTGGTGTTGCTAGATCGACCTTTCCAGTGCCGAGTGCAGGCTCGGGGAGGGGCAATCAGGGAGACTTCACCTGTTACAAGTGTGGTCAGCTGGTCCACAAGGCTTCGGTTTGCCCACAGAGGGGAGGAGGTCAGAGAGCTGCTTCATCTTCAGCTAGACCACAGAGTCAGAGTCGGAGCAGGGGCCAGCCCTTGTCTTGCTATTAGTGTGGTCAGGCGGGGCACCTGAAGAGGTTTTGCCCGCAGTTGAGTGGCACATCTGGTGCATCTGGGCAGAGGCAGACTCTACAGCCAGCTTAATCAGTGCAGGCCTCGAGGGCCAATCAGGGGGCTTCATCGTCCTAGTTTGTCTGTGATCGTATGCTCCAAGGGTGGCAGTGGATCGAGGGCCCTCTTGGACGCGTGTATCTTTACAGCAGGATTTGGCAGTTCCGTCAGTTGTGAGAGGTACCTTCTGTTTTACCTTCGGTTCTTTGGTGTATTGATTGATACGGGTGCGTCTCATTCTTTTGTATCTGCTGCATTTGTTTCTGTTTTGGAATTGAAGTTGGCACAATTAGCATCTCCTATATGTGTTGTATCCCCCGTTGGGGGTGAATTGATTTTGAAGTACGGATGTAGAAGTTGTGATATAGAGGTCGCCGACCATAGGCTTCCTTTTCCCTTTGTGGTTATGCCCATGAAGGGTTTTGATGTTATTTTGGGTATGGATTGGCTATCGTCATACCGGGCTATTATTGATTGCTACCGCCAGAGGGTTACAGTATGTACCTTGAGCGGGGAGTGTTTTCATTTCTTGGGGGATCGAGTTGGTAGTGTGTTGCCACTGGTGTATGATCCGCGAGGGCGGAGTGAGCTTAGTGGTCTACTTGCTAGCTTTTTGAGTGGTGAGTGTGACGAGACCCAGATTGTTTTACCGAGAGTGGTTTGTGAGTATTCAGATGTCTTTCCTGAGGACCTCGTTGGTTTGCCACCTCACCGTGAGATTGAGTTCTCCATTGATTTAGTGCTCGGTACGGTGCCGATTTCTATGGCACCTTACCGTTTTGCCCTAGTCGAGTTGAGTGAGTTGAAGATTCAGCTCCAGGAGTTGTTGGATAAGGGCTTTGTTCGCCCTAGTGTTTCACCGTGGGGAGTACTGGCCCTCTTTGCTAAAAAGAAAGATGGGGCCTTGAGACTTTGTATCGACTACCGAAAATTGAACCGGGCTACGGTCAAGAATAAGTACCCTATGCCCCGTATAGATGACCTGTTTGATCAGTTGAAGGGTTCCCGTTGTTTCTCTAAGATAGACTTGAGATCGGGTTACCACCAGTTGAGGGTCAGGGAGGAGGATATTCCGAAAACGGCGTTCCGTACGCGGTATGGCCATTATGAGTTTCTAGTGATGCCATTTGGGCTCACCAACGCATCGGCAGTCTTTATGGATTTAATGAACCGGATCTTCCGGAAATTCTTAGATCGTTTTGTAGTCATTTTCGTGGACGACATCCTTATCTATTCGCCTTCGGAGGAGGAGCACGAGGAACATTTGAGAGTGGTGCTTGAGTTTCTTAGAGCCCATAGGCTACATGCCAAGTTTGGGAAGTGTGAGTTCTGGCTAGGAGAAGTCAAGTTCTTAGGCCATGTGGTTTCTGGGGAAGGGGTGTCGGTTGATACATCCAAGATAGAGGCAGTGCAAGATTGGGCACAACCTAAGAGTGTTTTTGAGATCCACAATTTTTTGGGATTAGCTGGGTATTATCGCCGGTTTGTGAAGGATTTCTCCAGACTAGCTTCGCCGTTGACTAGGTTGACGCGGAAAGGGGTCAAGTTTGTATGGAGTGAGACTTGTGAAAAGTCGTTCCAAGAGTTGAAAGTTAGATTGACCACCACTCCGGTTTTGATTATTCCGGAGAGAGGGTTGGGTTATGCAGTTTATTGTGATGCCTCAAGAGAGGGTTTGGATTGTGTGTTGATGCAAGAGGGGAAAGTGGTTGCCTATTGTCACGACCCCATTCCGCCCCTAGTAGAATGGTGCCATGATGGCCAGTAATTCGAGATTACCCAAGGCCACTTGCAAGAAAACACACACAAATCAGAGTAAACATATGGGGCTTACTAGTGCGGAAGCAATAAACAAAATAAGGTAGTCCATAAGAGCAGTGCTTGAGTTAAATGAAATGACAGACATCTTATAGTAGCTTTAATACAAAATAATGAAGTACAAAAATTACATCTTGATCAAAAGGCTTCTCAGCCATCAAATACAAAATACAATGAAATAACCAAGAAGCATGATCTTCAAGATGCTGCAAAACATGGATCCAAAACACATCGGCAAAATGCTACAGCAAAACACGTCGGCTAAGCACAACTAGGCGTCACCGCCGACCTGCTCATCACCTGCATGTATATATATAGAGAGGGTGAGCTTGGATACTCAGTGAATGGCATAGATAATAAAGGGTTTTCATGAATGACATCCGAGGTCTTTTAACAAAATAGTACATGGAACAAATCAGGTGCATCTATCAAATCTTTCAAAGCTTCAAGGGATGTTTACTAACATCAATATAATACAAGAGATGACATCTCGGACAAACAAGGCCCACGCGGTAAAACCGTCAGTGGCAAGGCAAGACAAGACAAAACAAGAGAGATCTCAAATCGATGGTGTCGTTGCATTATAGTCCCCGAACACTAAGGACTTGTGCCACAAATGCTTAAAGTCCCCAACGTCGGACTTCCAAACTTGTGCTACAAATGCTTATAGTCCCCTAGCACGTACGGACTGGTGCCACAAATGCTTAAAGTCCCTTGGCACGTACGGACTACCCGAGGATGTCATCAAAACAAGATATAATACTTACTGCAAATAGGGATAATCATTCATGCTTACAAATACTTTCCAAACAAGGCAAAACAAGGTTTCATCAAAGCTTTATAACATATCTTTATTAAAATACCACTCACGTAGTTCTTCGGACGTCGGCGTCGAGGTGAATCCAAGTCCTACAAACACACGGCAAGTCCATTGAATGCATTCTTAAACAAGCTTCTCATGCATACAAATGATCTCGGCATTCTTCTAAACTAAGTCAAGTCAAAACAAACATTGTTTCCCACCTCGGAGAAACATGCTGGGCACCAATCAAGTCTTGGCCGAGGTCCCACACTTCTCGCCGAGGTGTGGTCCCGAGGGCCACTTACAAGGAAATGAAGCCGGGGAAAATCTGGGTTTCCCCTCTACTCAAGAACATGAAGAACATGAATATGAAGACCATGAAGGAGCAAGGATCACAACTTATGATTATAAGACTTCAGATTTCACGCTATGAGTTTAAAAACATGGACCTGGGTGCCCATTCAAGAAGACCATGCAAGAACAAACACAAAAACATGATTCTTGTTCCAAACTTTCGGATCAAAATGAGGTTTTCCTTTAAGAACACATGAACATCATTTTTCTCTTTCTAAAACCAACTTTAAATCAATGCATGACATGCAAGACAGATTCAATCAAGCAATGCAGCTAAGTGATTGGTAAGAACAATAGAAGTAGGGCAAGAATCTAACCTTAAAGCTTAAATCCAACGGTTTGATCTTTAAGGGTTAAGCTTGAAACTCCACTTCTCTCTCTAGAACTCTTCCTAGAGCTTCTCTCTCTAAAACAAGGATTTGAGACCAAAATGATTTGGTTCTAAGTCTATCGGCCGTTTTAACCTTCGTTGGGACACGTGGCATTAGGGTTGGTGTAACTCAAAAAGTGGTGATGGATAAGACAAATCTCGACAAAGTGTGTTCAACAAGCTAGGCAATAAAGGACTTGAGTAACGACATCGGCGAATAACAAGACTTCGCAAACAAAAGACAATGACTTCGGCAAGTCAAGGAATGATGATCCCGGCTAGGAAGGTCAACACTCGACCTAGCTGTGCCACACCTCGGCCAAGATGTGCCACACCTCCCATGTCATACCATTCCAGGTCAAGATCACTTGTACAAGGATAGCATCTCGGCCGGATAATACACATCTCGGCCTTGGCGATACACACCTCGGCCCAGATGATAATCATCTCGGCCAATATGCCAAGGCGAAGGTGGAGGTCAAACAAAGGGACTCCACTAAATAGCTACAGGCTTAGGATGACCTCGACGGTACTCACTAGGAAATGACAAGGCATGCAAGCAACACCCGAATAAGACAAGACTAAATTTGCTAATGCAACACAACAAGTCAAGATCACATATGAATGTATGCAAGTATGTCAAGAGTAAGGTGAGGGTCACTACAGTCTACCCCCCTTAAAGAAGTTTGGTCCCCAAACTTAAATTACCTTGCTCTACAAATAACTCTGGGTAACGGATTCTCATGTCCTCTTCTTTCTCCCATGTGGCTTCTGTACCATAGTGCTCCTTCCATTCGACCTTTACCATTAGTATCGACTTGTTTCTCAACTGCCTCACTTGTCTATCAATAATCCTCATTGGTTTCTCCTCGTAGCCCAAGTCCTCTGTAACCGCGATTCCCGAGTAGTCAATTATATGCAATGGATCTCGGATGTACTTCCTCAACATCGAAACATGGAACGCATTGTGGACTTGGCTTAAATCTGGCGGTAAAGCAAGTCTGTAAGCAGTCGTGTTAATCTTCTCAAGAATTTCAAATGGCCCGATGTAACGAGGTGCTAACTTACCCTTCTTCCCAAATCTGGAAACTCCTTTCATTGGCGAAATCTTCAAGAATACATGGTCCCCAACTTCAAATTCTAATTCTCTTCTTCTCTGGTCGGCATAGCTCTTCTGCCGACTCTGAGCAGTTTTGATTCGCTGTCGAATAAGCTTGATCTTCTCGGTTGTCACTTGAATCAGTTCGGGGCCGATCAAAACTTTATCTCCTACTTCAGTCCAACATATCGGCGATCTGCACTTCCTTCCATACAAAGCTTCATATGGTGCCATGCCAATGCTAGCTTGATAACTGTTGTTGTAAGCGAATTCCACTAATGGTAAATGTGTTCCCCAACTTCCCCTGAAATCTAACACGCACAATCTGAGCATATCCTCAAGTGTCTGAATAATTCTTTCCGTTTGCCCATCGGTCTGCGGGTGAAAAGCTGTGCTAAACCTCAACTCGGTTCCCAAGGCTGTTTGTAGACTCTGCCAGAATCTGGAAACAAACTTCGGATCTCGGTCTGAAACAATGGACAGCGGCACACCATGAAGTCTCACAATCTCATTCATGTACAGTATAGCTAGTCGATCTGCATTGAATGTAGTCTGAACAGGCAAGAAGTGTGCTGACTTGGTTAATCTGTCGACAATAACCCAAATTGAATCCATTCCCTTCGATGTCCTCGGCAAACTAACTACAAAATCCATGGAAATATGCTCCCACTTCCATTCAGGGATCGGCAAGGGTTGAAGAAGTCCTGCTGGTCTCTGATGTTCTGCTTTCACTTGTTGACATTGCAGGCATTGGGATACGAACTCGGCTATTTCTCTCTTCATGTTTGGCCACCAAAAAGTCTGCTTTACATCATGATACATCTTAGTGTTTCCTGGATGGACAGCAATTCTGGAACTATGGGATTCTTGCAAAATCTTTCTCTTCAACTCTGGAACGTCGGCAACGCACAACCTTTCCTCAAACTTAAGCACTCCATTCTCAAAGGTGTAACCTAACCTCGGCTTTGTATCAATCTCCTCGGCTACCTTCCTGAGGAATCCATCCTCCATTTGCCTTGCTTTTACTTCTTCAATGATGGTCGGCTCCGCTGAGATCATGGCTAAACACGCCAAACTTCCCAACGACTTCCTGCTTAATGCATCGGCTACTGAGTTGGCTTTGCCTGGGTGGTACTGAATCTGCATGTCGTAGTCCTTCAATAATTCCAGCCATCTTCTCTGTCTCAAATTTAGTTCCTTCTGAGTAAATAAGTACTTCAAACTCTTATGGTCCGTGAAAACTTGACAAGAAGCTCCATACAAGTAATGACGCCAAATCTTCAAAGCAAACACCACGGCTGCTAGCTCCAAATCATGGGTAGGATAATTCTTCTCGTGAGGTTTTAACTGGCGAGATGCATATGCTATGACCTTACCCCCTTGCATCAATACACAACCCAAACCCTTATGTGAAGCATCACTATAAATCTGAAATTCTTCATTACGATGGCGGTACAAGAATCGGTCTTGTAACCAACCTCGTCTTCAACTCTGGAAGGTGATTCTCTATCTTCGGTCCATTCATATGTCACTCCCTTCGAGTTAAGCGTGTCAATGGTATGCGCAATCCTTGAGAAGTCCTTCACAAACTTTCGGTAATAACACCAAACCCAGAAAACTACGAACCTCGGACACGTTGGTGGCGTCGGCCAACTTACACGGCTTCAATCTTCTTGCTGGGATCAACAGAGATACCCTCTTCATTAATCACATGCCCCAAGAATGAAATGCTGGAAAGCCAAAACTCACACTTACTCAATTTAGCATACAATTTCCTGTCCCTCAAGGTCTGTAGGGCAAGTCTCAGATGACTCTCATGCTCATTTGTGCTCTTGGAATAGATCAATATGTCGTCGATGAAAACAACCACGAACTCATCTAAGTACGGCTTGAAAACTCTGTTCATTAAATCCATGAATGCTGCAGGTGCATTAGTCACTCCAAAAGGCATTACTAGGAATTCATAGTGACCATACCTCGTCCGAAAAGCAGTCTTCTCAATATCCTCGGCTTTGACCTTCAACTGGTGGTAGCCCGACCTAAGGTCAATCTTGGAAAAGACTCTTGCTCCTTGTAGTTGATCTAGCAAATCATCAATCCTAGGCAACGGATACTTGTTCTTAATGGTTACCTTGTTAAGTTCTCTATAGTCAATACAAAGGCGGAGTGTACCATCCTTTTTCTTAACAAACAAGACTGGTGCTCCCCATGGTGAAGTGCTCGGCCTAACAAAACCCTTATCCAACAATTCTTGCAGTTGCACTTTCAACTCCTTAAGTTCGGCTGGGGCCATTCTATAGGGTGTTTTGGAGATCGGCTGCGTTCCTGACACAATATCCACAGTAAACTCTATTTCTCTATCAACTAAGTGGCCAGGCAATTCATTTGGAAAGACGTCGGGGAATTCATTAACAACTGGGATGTCGGCTATATCAACATTTCCATTCTGATCATTCAGTATACTACACAAGTAGCCATGGCACCCTTTCTGGATTAGTTTATAGGCCTTAATGGACGAAATCAAGTAAGGAGGGGGCACTACCCCTTTACCACGGAAAATAACCTCGGCTCGGTCTGGGGGTCTCAATGTGACACTCTTCAAAACACAATCTATAGATGCATGATTCATCACTAACCAATCCATTCCTAGTATGACATCAAAGTGAGTCATGTTTAACGGCACCAAATCAACTAATAATTCTACACCCTCAATCACAATAGCACCGCCCTATAGATAGATGTAACAATCGTAGTTCTCCCGAGATGGAGCGGATACATATAACACAAAATCAAGGGGTTCTTGTTCTCTATTTAACTTCTCGGCAAACCTAGCGAGATACAAATGAATCGTAGAACCGAATCTATCAAGATGCATGCATCTTGAGAACAGATTGGAAGTATACGATACTCTTGTCTCAAGATTCGGGTGTCTCCGGCACTAGCGCCAAAAACTACCTGCCTCATCTGCGTCCTTAGATGTTGCTTCCTGTGCGAGCCCGAGGTGCTCCACTTCTCTTACCATCATCAATCTTTGACTTGGACAATCTTTCACACGGTGACCCATTTCCCCACATTCAAAACAAGCGCTGACGCCACGGCAAACTCAATGCGGCCTCCCTGGCTGCACACATCGGCTGGTATTACCTTCTGGTTCGAGTTGCGTTGCTCACATTCGCTTTCTTCTTGGTGTTAAGCGGAACTCGGCGATTATCATAATTACATCTCTTTCTCTGATTCTCCCTGCATTCGATATCGGTTGATTAGCCTCGGCAAGAATAGCCTTGTCCAAAACTCTGCATAAGTCGGCATGTTGTGCATGTTGACTCTATCTATGTCGGTCCACGCAATCCACTTTCAAACTTCACGGCTTTCCTATACTCATCATCGATCATATGAGGCGCGTACCTCGCCAATTCGGTGAAAGCTTCGATCGTGATTCTCTTGTTTTGTTCCTTGTATCAAAGTCTGGAACTCCGTGGTCTTGCGATCTCGCACACTAATGGGAAAGTGCTTGTTATAAAATAGCTCCAAAAATTTGGCCCAAGTTAAATCAGGATTTTCTTCTCGGGTCAGTATCCACCATCTTCGGGTGTCATCGTCCAATGTGAATGCGGCCAATGCCACCTTCTGTACATCTGTGCTGGGAAAGATCTCAAATAGCTTCTCCATTCCTAGAACCCATGCTTCGGCTTTCATCGGCTCGATGCCCCCTTGGAATCTCGGCGGGTTCATCTTCTTGAACTCCTTAATCAAAGTCAGGGTTCCCTCCCCATACAAGGCTGGTTGTGGAGGTACTTGTGGTACTGGAGGTGGTGGAGGCGGAACTGCATATCGGCCATTAGTCTGTTCGGCCTGGGTAGTTGTAGCACTGACATTTTGCTGTCTCACTTGTCTTAACTCCGGAGTTAACCCTTCCACTAGTCTTTCTAATCGGTCTAGTCTATCCTCTGATCGATCTCGGCCAACTGGTGGTCTTCCTCTCCTCATAGTGCTATGAGTATGCAAAATGTGACTTTAAAACAAAATGCACAACAAAGTATGTATGCTAACAACAAGTAACCATGCCGGGATGATGCACACATTTGTCAAGTAGCAAGCAACATGATGCAATCCTAACATCTTTCTAAGGGAAATCCTATGCTCTTTAGGACTCAAGTGTGTGAACAACGTACTATGAGGAACTTGTGCTCTGATACCATTCTGTCACGACCCCATTCCGCCCCTAGTAGAATGGTGCCATGATGGCCAGTAATTCAAGATTACCCAAGGCCACTTGCAAGAAAACACACACAAATTAGAGTAAACATATGGGGCTTACTAGTGCGGAAGCAATAAACAAAATAAGGTAGTCCATAAGAGCAGTGCTTGAGTTAAATGAAATGACAGACATCTTATAGTAGCTTTAATACAAAATAATGAAGTACAAAAATTACATCTTGATCAAAAGGCTTCTCAGCCATCAAATACAAAATACAATGAAATAACCAAGAAGCATGATCTTCAAGATGCTGCAAAACATGGATCCAAAACACATCGGCAAATGCTACTGACAAAAACACGTCGGCTAAGCACAACTAGGCGTCACCGCCGACCTGCTTATCACCTACATATATATATATAGAGAGGGTGAGCTTGGATACTCAGTGAATGGCATAGATAATAAAGGGTTTTCATGAATGACATCCGAGGTCTTTTAACAAAATAGTACATGGAACAAATCAGGTGCATCTATCAAATCTTTCAAAGCTTCAAGGGATGTTTACTAACATCAATATAATACAAGAGATGACATCTCGGACAAACAAGGCCCACGCGGTAAAACCGTCAGTGGCAAGGCAAGACAAGACAAAACAAGAGAGATCTCAAATCGATGGTGTCGTTGCATTATAGTCCCCGAACACTAAGGACTTGTGCCACAAATGCTTAAAGTCCCCTGGCACGTACGGACTTCCAACCTTGTGCTACAAATGCTTATAGTCCCCTAGCACGTACGGACTGGTGCCACAAATGCTTAAAGTCCCTTGGCACGTACGGACTACCCGAGGATGTCATCAAAACAAGATATAATACTTACTGCAAATAGGGATAATCATTCATGCTTACAAATACTTTCCAAACAAGGCAAAACAAGGTTTCATCAAAGCTTTATAACATATCTTTATTAAAATACCACTCACGTAGTTCTTCGGACGTCGGCGTCGAGGTGAATCCAAGTCCTACAAACACACGGCAAGTCCATTGAATGCATTCTTAAACAAGCTTCTCATGCATACAAATGATCTCGGCATTCTTCTAAACTAAGTCAAGTCAAAACAAACATTGTTTCCCACCTCGGAGAAACATGCTGCGCACCAATCAAGTCTTGGCCGAGGTCCCACACTTCTCGCCGAGGTGTGGTCCCGAGGGCCACTTACAAGGAAATGAAGCCGGGGAAAATCTGGGTTTCCCCTCTACTCAAGAACATGAAGAACATGAATATGAAGACCATGAAGGAGCAAGGATCACAACTTATGATTATAAGACTTCAGATTTCACGCTATGAGTTTAAAAACATGGACCTGGGTGCCCATTCAAGAAGACCATGCAAGAACAAACACAAAAACATGATTCTTGTTCCAAACTTTGGATCAAAATGAGGTTTTCCTTTAAGAACACATGAACATCATTTTCTCTTTCTAAAACCAACTTTAAATCAATGCATGACATGCAAGACATTCAATCAAGCAATCTGACTAAGTGATTGGTAAGAACAATCAGTAGGGCAAGAATCTAACCTTAAAGCTTAAATCCAACGGTTTGATCTTTAAGGGTTAAGCTTGAAACTCCACTTCTCTCTCTAGAACTCTTCCTAGAGCTTCTCTCTCTAAAACAAGGATTTGAGACCAAAATGATTTGGTTCTAAGTCTATCGGCCGTTTTAACCTTCTGTTCGGACACGTGGCATTACCGGGTTGGTGTAACTCAAAAAGTGACTGATGGATAAGACAAATCTCTGACAAAGTGTGTTCAACAAGCTAGGCAATAAAGGACTCCGGCGAGTAACGACATCGGCGAATAACAAGACTTCGGCAAACAAAAGACAATGACTTCGGCAAGTCAAGGAATGATGATCCCGGCTAGGAAGGTCAACACTCGACCTAGCTGTGCCACACCTCGGCCAAGATGTGCCACACCTCGGCCCATGTCATACCATTCCAGGTCAAGATCACTTCGGTACAAGGATAGCATCTCGGCCCAGATAATACACATCTCGGCCTTGGCGATACACACCTCGGCCCAGATGATAATCATCTCGGCCAATATGCCAAGGCGAAGGTGGAGGTCAAACAAAGGGACTCCACTAAATAGCTACAGGCTTAGGATGACCTCGGCGGTACTCACTAGGAAATGACAAGGCATGCAAGCAACACCCGAATAAGACAAGACTAAATTTGCTAATGCAACACAACAAGTCAAGATCACATATGAATGTATGCAAGTATGTCAAGAGTAAGGTGAGGGTCACTACACCTATGGCTCATGTCAGTTGAAAATACACGAGAAGAATTACCCTACAGATGACCTAGAGTTAGCGGCAGTAATCTTTGCCTTGAAAATCTGGAGGCATTACCTATATGGTGAGAAGTTCGAGGTGTTCTCGGACCATAAGAGTTTGAAGTATCTGTTTACACAGAAAGACTTAAATCTGAGGCAGAGGAGGTGGATGGAGTTCATCGAGGACTACGATTTTGAGTTGCACTATCACCCGAGAAAGGCCAATGTTGTGGCCGATGCCCTTAGTAGAAAATCCATTAGTGATGTAGCTTGTATAGCCATCCGGGAATGGGAGATGTTGGGGGCACTTGGCGAGTTCAATTTGCTTTTGGGCGAATCTGTTGAGGCTGCAGCCTTGTTCTCTGTTGTTATGCAACCTACACTTGTGACTAGAGTGTTAGAGGCACAGAGAGGTGACCTTGAGGTAGAATCCCTCCGAGAGAAGATCTCCAGTGGGAAGGTGGAGAAGGGTTTGACGGTGTATCTCGACCAGAGTGTGAGATACCGAGACCGTCTGTTTGTACCGGAGTTTTGCCGAGAGGAAGTACTCCGAGAGTTTCATTATTCGCGCCTTGCGGTGCATCCGGGAGGCACTAAGATGTATCGGGATTTGGGTCACCAATTTTGGTAGCGGGGTATGAAGAGAGATGTGGCGGTTTTCATATCGAAGTGCCTTACTTGTCAACAAGTGAAAGCCGAACATCAGAGGCCAGCGGGTTTGTTACAACCCTTGCCTATTGCCGAGTGGAAGTGGGAGCGGGAGCATGTCACTATGGACTTCGTTGTAGGTCTTCCGAGGACTCAGTGGGGTAGTGATGCTCTTTCGGTGGTTGTAGACCGGTTGACTAAGTCGGCGCACTTTATCCCTATGCGCGTGAGAGATTCGGTGGATCATCTTGCCGACTTATATATTCGGGACATAGTGAGATTGCACGGAGTCCCAGTGACGATCGTCTCAGATAGAGACCCTCGATTTACTGCTAGGTTGTGGCAGAGTTTGCAAAGTGCCTTGGGCACTAAGTTGACCTTTAGTACGGCTTATCACCCTCAGACTGATGGGCAGTCCGAGCGTACTATTCAGATCCTTGAGGATATGCTTCGAGGTTGTGTCCTTGACTTTAGTGGGACGTGGGAGAGGCACTTACCCTTGGTGGAGTTCGCCTACAACAACAGCTTTCAGTCTAGTATCGGTATGGCACCGTTTGAGGCCTTGTATGGCCGACCGTGTAGGTCTCCAGTTTGTTGGGCCGAGGTGGGTGATGCACCTTTGTTGGGCCCGGAGTTAGTGAGGGAGAAGATAGAGAAAGTTGAGCTTATCCGTAGGAGGCTTGTTACAACCCAGAGTCGTCAGAAATCTTATGCCGACCGTAGGAGGAGACCTTTGGTGTTCGAGGTAGGTAATCATGTCTTTCTGAAGATATCACCTAGGCGGGGATTGATGAGGTTTGGGAAGAGTGGGAAGTTGTCCCCTCGGTTTATTGGCCCTTTTGAGATCCTTGAGAGGATTGGCGAGGTTGCCTATCGCTTAGCTTTGCCGCCGCAGTTGTCCGGAGTTCATGACGTGTTTCATGTTAGTATGCTTCGGAAGTATGAGCCGGATCCATCGCACATGTTGGATTGGACCGATTTAGAGGTTGATGAGGATGCCTCGTATGAGGAGAGACCGGTTCGAGTCTTGGATGGCCGGGAGCAAGTCTTGCGAGGCAAGACCATTCCTCTAGCGAAAGTGTTGTGGAAACATCACGGAGTGGAGGAAGCCACTTGGGAACGTGAGTTGGAAGTCCGAGAGAAATATCCGAATCTATTTGTGGATGTTTGAACATGTATTGTATATTTTGTTGTATTATTGAACCTTAAGAGTATTGAATATATCTTAGGTTGTAAAACATGGTTTATGTTTTGGTTTAATGGAAGTGTTTTGAAACTTGCCTCAAAATGGAGGTTTGATATAACATTGCATATGTTGAGTATTGTAAAATTGGGAATGTATCATGAACATTAGTTATGATATGAAATTGTTGAAATTGGAAAAGAAATGTATGTTGATATATATATGTTGTAAATTGCCTCTTGAAAAGAGATGAGATGACCGGTAACGGGTCGAGTAGTTAAAAGCCGCATTGTAATAATGGTGGGAATTGAGAAAATCTTGTTTTCGAAAAACTTGTATTTAATTTCGGGGACGAAATTCTTTAAGGGGGGGAGGTTATAGTGATCCCGGTTTTTCCTTTCTGTAACTGTCGTATTCCGGACTCTGGTTCTGTGGAGTTGGTGGTTGTTTATCTTGTTGTTATCCTTTAATTTCTTATGATAGAGTTTTAGGATGTGTTGGGCGTGTTGTGAATAGGTCGGTTGAGTTTTGGCCTCTAGTGTTGTTGCCCAGAATTTTGGTGTTACGCTCGAGCGGGTCATTCTGCGCTTGAGTGGATTTTGGTCTTTGGTTGTCCGCTCGAGCGGACCTTATTGCGCTCGAGCAGAGTTTACGCACTTCCAGTATTTCGTGCCCCTGCAAAACTTCTGCAGGTGTGTTTTTCACGCTCGAGCGGGTTGCGCTCGAGCGGATCTTTGGGCGCTCGCACGGGTAGTGTTTCGTCTATGTAAGTTCTGGGAGGGGGGAATCTACGCTCGAGCGGACTAGTTTTCGCGCTCGAGCGGATGTGTTTTATCTCTGTGTCTTTGCGCTCGAGCGGGACTTCTTGTGCTCGAGCGGACCATGTTTTTTGTTCTTGACGCTCGAGCGTTGTGTTTTCCGCTCGAGCGGGCCTGTCGTATATCAGATCGCAGTTAGGCATTTTTGAATCACTTTTTGCTTTCTCTCTCTCTCTCTCTCTTACTTTCTAAAAAGATATTTTGAGAGCTCCTCTCTCTAGAAACTCCCTTCTCTCTAGGGTTTGATCTAGTTAGAGTGTTCTCCTCACCTTCGTCCTTTACAGAAGTTGTGTTGATCGTCGAGGGCTACGTTTTGATCCGAACATATTGAGTTTTGGGGCACTTTGGTTTTGGTCTTCTTCTCCATTCGATCCCTAACTTCGAGGTAGGGATATCCTACTCCTCTCTATGAGCTTTGTCTTTGAATTTTAGCATTTTGATATGTTGGGGGTCATTGGGTAATTATGAGAAAGTTTGGGGCTTTTTTGTAATTTTACAAAGGTTGGGGTTTTGTTTATATAAATCTATATGCATGTTTGGCATAGAAGGAAACGAGATTAATAATGATCTATTGAAGAAAATGGAACCTTAGGATTTTTATGTTAATTATGGGAAATGTCCTAATTACATAGTTAAATTAGTGGGTCTAACTAATTTGGAGGAATGAAGAATTGAATTAAGAAAGTGAAATTGAAGATGTATGGAATTAAAGGCTGTAGTCGAATTTAAATATTGCTCACCAAGTTGAAATGTTGATTATTTATCCATTGGGCGCATTTATTTTCTATTTAGAAATAACTGTTTTGGCTATCGGTGGAGGATAGTCTTGATTGTTGTAGACAATGCATGATGATTAGGCAAACTAAAACTAATCAATTGAGTGTGCTATTAGATATAACGTTTGGTATAATACATCTAATTGTGTATTGATTGATTGTATATGATAACTGTTTATATACATTGTTTGTGTGGGAGGAGATGGGGGATGTACTCCACGGTTTATTGGAAGATGGGGGATGGACCTCTAAACCGGATTTTGTGTGACAGTGATACAGCACTACAATGTGTATCAGGTTGTGAAATAGAAGTGTTTTGTTTCATTAATACAGCACTACAATGTGTATTATTTGAAACGTATGGAAGTGTTTTGTTTCATTAATCTGACTACTATGTGAATTATCCGAGATATGTGGAGGTGATTTTATATGTTATTGATACAGCACTACAATGTGTATCCATCATGAATTTCGAAAGTGTTTTAAAGATGAGCCTAAACCTCATTAAGTTAATTGGCCAAGTTCTGAGCCGTGTTTTCAAACTCAAGGTTGAGAAAGAAATGGTAAATGAACTGTTACATGGACTTAAATGTCATGAAACCAAAATGTGATATAAGTGGATGTATCTGTGTTGACCATCTATCAACTGCTAATCTTTTAGTCATTGTTCATAGCTGGTTTTGTGTATTTCTACTAGGCTGTGGCTCACCCTTTATGAGATATCATTTTTAGGTACAGGTAGCATGCCACCTCCAAGAACATAGCTTGGGAAGCTAGAGGCAGACAGACTTTTGTTGTTTTGTTATCTTTTGATGTAATACATGTAAATTCAAGCCAAGGGCTCAATGTGTATTTGAGTTAGTACTCTTTTTCTTGTAACCAAGTGTTTACTTGGAAAGCTGTAAGCCCGTAGGGCATTTGCTTTTGTTGTTAACATGTATTACTTTTGTAACAAACTACTCTGATGAATGAAAAGGGTTTATTTCTATATCAATGCATGTCAATATTGATCGGTTCAATGTTATTATTTTGAGGGCGTTACAACTGGTTTTTTCAATGAACTTCCATTTTTAATTTTATGCAACTTCCATTTTTAATCAATTTCCTTTTCTATTCAACTTTCTTTTTTATTCAATTTCCAAATAGGAAGTTCAACTTCCAAATAGAGCGTTAAGGTACAGTGGTTTCTCGAATAAATTTCATTTTTATTCAATTTCCTTTTTCATTCGATTTCCATTTTCGTTCAAATTCTATTTTTATTCAATTTCCAAATAGAAAGTTCAACTTCGAAATAAAGCGTTAAGGTACAGTGGTTTCTCGAATCGACTTGTGTTTTTATTGAACTTCCTTTTTTATTCAACATCCATTTTTGTTCAACTTCCATTTTTTATTTTATTTCAATTTCCTTTTCTATTCAACTTCCTTTTTTATTGAATTTCCAAATAGATCGTTAACGTATAGTGGTTTCTTGAATGAACTTCCATTTTTATTTTTATTCGACTTCCATTTTTACCCAATTTCCATTTCTATTCAACTTTCTTTTTTATTTAATTTCCAAATATATCGTTAAGGTATAGCGGTTTCTTCAATAAACTTCCATTTTTAATTTTATGCAACTTCCATTTTTATTTTTATTCAACTTCCATTTTGATTCAATGTCCTTTTGTAGTCAATTTCCTTTTTTTATTTAATTTCCAAATAGATCGTTAAGGTATAGTGGTTTTTTGAAAGAACTTCCATTTTTAATTTTATGCAACTTTCATTTTTATTTTTATTCAACTTCCATTTTTATTCAACTTCCAAATAGACCGTTAAGGTATAGTGGTTTCTTGAATAAACTTCCATTGTTAATTTTATGCAACTTCCATTTTTATTTTTATTCAACTTCAATTTTTATTCAATTTCCTTTTCTATTCAACTTCCTTTTTTATTTAACTTCTAAAAAGATCATTAAGGTATAGTGGTTTCTTAAATCAACTTGAGTTTTTATTCAACTTCCATTTTTATTCAGCTTCCATTTTTGTTCAGCTTCCAATTTTACTCAATTTCCAAATAAGAAGTTCAACTTCCAAATAGAGTGTTAAGGTACAGAGGTTTCGTCAATGAACTTCCATTTTTAATTTTATGCAACTTCCATTTTTCTTCAATTTTCTTTTCTATTCAACTTCATTTTTTATTTAATTTCCAAGTAAATCCTTAAGGTATAGTGGTTTCTTGAACGAACTTTCATTTTTAATTTTATGTAACTTCCATTTTTATTTTTATTCAACTTCCATTTTGATTCAATGTCCTTTTGTAGTCAATTTTCTTTTTTATTTAATTTCCGAATAGATCGTTAAGGTATAGTGGTATTTTGAAAAAACTTCCATTTTTAATTTTATTCAACTTCCATTTTTATTTTTATTCGACTTCCATTTTTATTCAAGTTACTTTTCTATTCAACTTTCTTTTTTATTTTATTTCCAAATAGTTTGTTAAGGTATAGTGGTTTCTTAAATGAACTTCAATTTTTAATTTTATGCAACTTCCATATTTATTTTTATTCAACTTCCATTTTTATTCAATTTGCTTTTCTATTCAACTTCATTTTTTACTTAATTTCCAAATCGGTCGTTAAGGTATAATGGTTTCTTGAATGAGCTTCCATTTTTTATTTTATGCAACTTCCCTTTTTATTTTTATTCAACTTCCTTTTTTATTAAATTTCATTTTCTATTCAACTTCCTCTTTTTTTTAATTTACAAATAAATTGTTAAGGTATAGTGGTTTCTTGAATAAACTTCGATTTTTATTTTTATTCAACTTCCATTTTTATTCAATTTCCTTTTCTATTGAACTTCTTTTTTTATTTAATTTCCACATAGATCGTCAAGGTATAATGGTTTCTTGAATGAACTTCAAATGCTAATTTTATGCAACTTCAATTTTTAATTTTATTCAACTTCCATTTTTATTCAATTTCCTTTCTATTCACCTTCCTTTTTATTGAATTTCCAAATAGATCGTTAAGTTATAGTGGTTTCTTGAATGAACTTCCATTTTAATTTTATGCAACTTTCATTTTTATTTTTATTCAACTTCCATTTTTACCTAATTTCCTTTTCTATTCAACTTCCTTTTTCATTTAATTTCCAAATATATTGTTCGGGTATAGTGGTTTCTTGAATAAACTTACATTGTTAATTTTATGCAACTTCAATTTTTATTCAATTTCCTTTTCTATTCATTTTCATTTTTTATTTAATTTCGAAATAGATCGTTAAGTTATTGTTGTTTTTTTGAAAGAACTTCCATTTTTAATTTTATGCAACTTTCATTTTTAATTTTATTCAACTTCTATTTTTATTTTTCAATGTCCTTTTGTAGTCAATTTCCTTTTTTATTTAATTTCCAAATAGATCGTTAAGGTATAGTGGTATTTTGAAAAAACTTCCATTTTTAATTTTATTCAACTTCCATTTTTATTTTTATTCGACTTCCATTTTTATTCAAGTTACTTTTCTATTCAACTTTCTTTTTTATTTTATTTCCAAATAGTTTGTTAAGGTATAGTGGTTTCTTAAATGAACTTCAATTTTTAATTTTATGCAACTTCCATATTTATTTTTATTCAACTTCCATTTTTATTCAATTTGCTTTTCTATTCAACTTCATTTTTTACTTAATTTCCAAATCGATCGTTAAGGTATAGTGATTTTTTGAAAGCACTTCCATTTTTAATTTTATGCAACTTCCCTTTTTATTTTTATTCAACTTCCTTTTTTTATTAAATTTCATTTTCTATTCAACTTCCTCTTTTTTTTAATTTACAAATAAATTGTTAAGGTATAGTGGTTTCTTGAATAAACTTCGATTTTTATTTTTATTCAACTTCCATTTTTATTCAATTTCCTTTTCTATTGAACTTCTTTTTTTATTTAATTTCCACATAGATCGTCAAGGTATAATGGTTTCTTGAATGAACTTCAAATGCTAATTTTATGCAACTTCAATTTTTAATTTTATTCAACTTCCATTTTTATTCAATTTCCCTTTCTATTCACCTTCCTTTTTTATTGAATTTCCAAATAGATCGTTAAGTTATAGTGGTTTCTTGAATGAACTTCCATTTTTAATTTTATGCAACTTTCATTTTTATTTTTATTCAACTTCCATTTTTACCTAATTTCCTTTTCTATTCAACTTCCTTTTTCATTTAATTTCCAAATATATTGTTCGGGTATAGTGGTTTCTTGAATAAACTTACATTATTAATTTTATGCAACTTCAATTTTTATTCAATTTCCTTTTCTATTCATTTTCATTTTTTATTTAATTTCGAAATAGATCGTTAAGTTATTGTTGTTTTTTTTAAAGAACTTCCATTTTTAATTTTATGCAACTTCCATTTTTTTTTTTATTCAACTTTGATTTTTATTCAATTTCCTTTTCTATTCAACTTCTTTTTTTATTTAATTTCCAAATAGATCGTTAAGTGATAGTTGTTTTTTTGAAAGAACTTCCATTTTTAATTTTGTACAACTTCCATTTTTATTTTTATTCAACTTCCATTTTTATTCAATTTCTTTTTTATTCAGCTTTCTTTCTTATTTAATTTCCAAATAGATCATAAAGGTATAATGGTTTCTTAAAAGAACTTCCATTGTAAGTTTTACGCAACTTCCATTTTTATTTTTATTCAACTTCTAGTTTTATCTAATTTCCTTTTGTATTCAACTTCCTTTTTTATTTAATTTCCAAATAGATCGTTAAGGTATAGTGGTTTCTTGAATGAACTTCCATTGTTAATTTTATGCAACTTCCATTTTTATTTTTATTCAACTTCCATTTTTATCCAATTTTCTTTTCAATTCAACTTCCTTTTTTATTTAATTTCCAAACAGATCGTTAAGGTAGAGTGGTTTTTTGAATGAATTTCGATTTTTAATTTTATGCAACTTACATTTTCCTTCAATTTCTTTTTCTATTCAACTTCATTTTTTATTATAGTGGTTTCTTGAATGAACTTCCACTTTTAATTTTACGCAACTTCCATTTTTATTTTTATTCAACTTCCATTTTTATTCAAGTTACTTTTCTATTCAGCTTCCTTTTTTATTTTATTTCCAAATAGATCGTTAAGGTATACTGGTGTCTTGAATGAACTTCAATTTGTAATTTTATACAACTTCCATTTTTATTTTTATTCAACTTCCATTTTTATTTAATTTCCTTTTCTATTCAACTTCCTTTTTTATTTAATTTCCAAATAGATCGTTAATGTATAGTGGTTTCTTGAATGAACTTCTATTGTTAATTTTATGCAACTTCAATTTTTATTTTTTTCTACAACTTCCATTTTTATTCAATTTCATTTTCTATTCAACTTCCTTTTTTGTTTAAATTCCGAATAGATCGTTAAGGTATAGTGGTTTTGGAATGAACTTCCAATTTTTAATTTTATGCAACTTTCATTTTTATTTTTATTCGACTTCCATTTTTATTCAATTTCCTTTTTGGTTTAGCTTCCTTTTTTTATTTAATTTCCAAATAGATCGTTAAGGTATAGTGGTTTCTAGAATTAACTCTCATTATTAATTTTAGGCAACTTCTAGTTTCATTTTTATTGAACTTCCATTTTTATTCAATATCATTTTCTATTCAACTTCATTTTTTATTTAATTTCCAAATAGATCGTTAAGGTATAGTGGTTTCTTGAATTAACTTCCATTTTTAATTTTATGCAGCTTCAATTTTTATTTGTATGCAACTTCCATTTTTATTTAATTTCCTTTTCTATTCAACTTCCTTTTTTATTTCATTTTCAAATAGACCGTTAAGGTATAGTGGTTTCTTGAATGAACTTCCGTTTGTAATTTTATGCAACTTCCACTTTTATTTTTATTCAAGTTCCATTTTTATCCAATTTTCTTTTCTATGCAACTTCTTTTTTTTTTTTTTAATTTTCAAATAGATCGTTAAGGTATAGTGGTTTCTTGAATGAAGTTCCATTTTTAATTTTATGCAACTTCCATTTTTATTTTTATTCATCTTCCATTTTTATTTAATTTTTATTTCTATTCAATTTCCTTTTCTATTAATCTTCCTTTTTTATTCAATTTCCTTTTCTATTCAAAATTCCATTTTTATTCAATTTCCTTTTCTATTCGACTTCCTTTTTTATATAATTTCCAAATAGATCGTTAAGGTATAGTGGTATCTTGAATGAACTTTGATTTCTATTTTTATTCAACTTCCATTTTTATTTAATTTCCCTTTTTATTCAACTTCATTTTTTATTTAATTTCTAAATAGAAGGTTAAGGTATAGTGGTTTCTCGAATGAACTTCAATTTTTATTTTTACTCAACTTCTATTTTTATTCAATTCTATTTTCTATTCAACTTCCTTTTTTATTTGATTTCCAAATAGATCGTTAACGGATAGTGGTTTCTTGAATTAACTTCCATTGTTAACTTTAGGCAACTTTCATTTTAATTTTATGCAACTTCCATTTCTATTCAATTTCCTTTTCTATTCAACTTCTTTTTTTATTTAATTTTCAAATAGATCGTTAAGGTATAGTGGTTTCTTGAATGAACTTCTATTGTTAATTTTATGCAACTTCCATTTTTATTTTTATGCAACTTCTATTTTTATTCAATTTCCTTTTCTATTCAACTTCCTTTTTTATTTAATAACCAAATAGACCGTTAAGGTATAGTGGTTTCTTGATTGAACTTCCCTTTTTAATTTTATGCAACTTCCATTTTTATTTTTATTCAACTTCTATTTTTCTTCAATTTCCTTTTCTATTCAAGTTCCTTTTTTACTTAATTGCCAAATAGATCGTTAAGGTATAGTGCTTTCTTGAATGAATTTCCATTTTTATTCAATTTCCTATTCTATTCAACTTCATTTTTTTTATTTACTTTCCAAATAGATAGCTAAGATATAGTGGTTTTTGAATTAAATTCCATTGTTAATTTTAGGCAACTTCCATTTTTATTTTTATTCAATTTTCTTTTCTATTCAACTTCCATTTTTATTCAATTAACTTTTCTATTCAACTTCCTTTTTTATTTAATTTCCAAATAAATCACTGAGGTATAGTGGTTTCTTGAATGAACTTCCATTTTAATTTTATGCGACATCCATTTTTTATTTAATTTCTAAATAGATCCTTAAGGTATAGTGGTTTTTTGAAATAACTTCCATTGTTAATTTTAGGCAACTTCCATTTTTATTTTTATTCAATTTTCATTTTTATTCAATTTCCATTTCTATTCAACTTTCTTTTTTATTTAATTTCTAAATAGATCGTTAAGGTATAGTGGTTTCATTTTTATTTTTATGCAACTTTCATTTTTCTTCAATTTCCTTTTCTATTCAACTTCATTTTTTATTTAATTTCCAAGAGATCGTTAAGGTATAGGGGTTTCTTGAATGAACTTCAATTTTTAATTTTATGCAACTTCCATTTTTATTTTTATTCAACTTCTATTTTTATTCAATTTCCTATTCTATTCAACTGCATTTTTTTATTTACTTTCCAAATAGATCGCTAAGGTATAATGGTTTCTTGAATTAACTTCCACTGTTAATTTTAGGCAACTTGCATTTTTATTCAATTTTGTTTTCTATTCAACTTCCTTTCTTATTTTTATTTAACTTCCATTTTTATTTAATTTCCAAATAGATTGTTAAGATATAGTGCTTTCTTTAATGAACTGTCATTTTTAATTTTATACAACTTCCTTTTTTATTTTTATTCAACTTCCTCTCATTTTTAATTTACAAATAAACCGTTAAGGTATAAGGTTTCTTGAATTAACTTCCATTGTTAATTTTAGGCAACTTACATTTTTATTCAATTTTGTTTTCTATTCAACTTCCTTTTTTGTTTAACTTCCAAATAGATCGTTAAGATATAGTGTTTTCTTGAATGAACTTTCATTTTTAATTTTATTCAACTTCCATTTTTATTCGATTTCTTTTTCTATTCAACTTCCTTTTATATTTAATTTCCAAATAGATCATTATGGTATAGTGGTTTATTGGATGAATTTCCATTTTTAATTTTATGCAACTTCATTTTTTTATTTTTATTCAACTACCATTTTTATTCAACAACTTTTTTATTTAATTTCCAAATAGATCTTTAAGATATAGTAGTTTATTGGATAAACTTCAATTTTCAATTTTGTGCAACTTCTATTTTTATTCAATTTGCTTTTCTGTTCAACTTCTTTTTTATTTAATTTCCAAATAATTCGTTAAGGTATAGTCGTTTCTTGAATGAACTTGCGTTTTTATTCAACTTCCTTTTTTACGTTGTTGTATACCTTAACGATCTATTTGGAAATTAAATAAAAAAGCAAGTTAAATAGAAAAGAAAATTGAATAAAAATGGATCTTGAATAAAAATAAAAATCGATGTTAATTCAAGAAACCACTATATCTTAACGATCTATTTGGAAATTAAATAAAAAAGTAAGTTGAATAGAAAAAGAAATTGAGTAAAATAAAAATGGAAGTTGCCTAAAATTAACAATGGAAGTTAATTTAAAAAACCACTGTACCTTAGCAATCTATTTGGAAATTAAATAAAAAAGAAAGTGGAATAGAAAGGAAAATTGAATAAAAATGGAAGTTGAATAAAAATATAAATCGAAGTTCATTCAAGAAACCTCTATACCTTAACGATCTATTTGGAAATTAAATAAAAAAAGAAGTTGAATAGAAAAGGAAATTGAATACAAATGGAAGTTGAATACAAATACAATGGAAGTTCATTCAAGAAACCACTATACCTTAACGATCTATTTTTAAATTAAAAATTGGATAAAATTGGAAGATGAATAAAAATAAAAATGGATGTCGCATAAAATTAAAAATGGAGGTTAATTCAAGAAACCACTATACCTTAACGATCTATTTGGAAATTAAATAAAAAATAAAGTTGAATAGAAAAGGAAATTGAATACAAATGGAAGTTGCATAAAATTAAAAATGGATGTCATTCAAAAAAGCACTATACCTTAACAATATATTTGGAAATTAAATAAAAAAAAGGAAGTTGAATGCAAAAGGAAATTGAATAAAAATGAAAGTTGAATAAAACAAAATGAAATTTGCATAAAGTTAAAAATGAAAGTTCATTCAAGAAACCAGTATACCTTAACGATCTACTTGGAAATTAAATAAAAAAGGAAGTTGAATACAAAAAGAAATTGGATAAAACTAGAAGTTGAATAAAAATAAAAATGGAAGTTGCATAAAATTAAAAATCGAAGTTCTTTCAAGAAACCATTATAAATTAACGATCTATTTGGAAATTAAATAAAAAAAGGAGGTTGAATAAAAATGGAAATTGAATAAAAATGTAAGTTGAATAAAAATATAAATGGAAGTTGCATATAATTAGAAATTGAAGTTTATTCAAAAAACCACTCTACCTTAACGATCTATTTGGAAATTACATAAAAAAGGAAGTCGAATAGAAAAAGAAATTGAATAAAAATGGAAGTTGAATAAAAATAAAAATGGAAGTTGCATAAAATTAAAAATTAAAGTTCATCCAATAAACCATAATACCTTAACAATCTATTTGGAAACTAAATAAAACAGGAAGTTGAATAGAACATGAAATTGAATAACAATGGAAGTTGCATAAGATTAACAGTCCATAAACATCATATCAAGGTTTAATATACATTATTTGGAACTCATACTTACTTAAAAAGTTGAATAGAAAACAAAATTTAACTTTTATTTTTATTTTTATTCAACTTCGATTTTTATTTTTATTCAAGTTCCTTTTCTATAAAACTTCTTTCTTTTTTTTTTTTTAATTTCCAAATAGATCGTTAAGGTATAGTGGTTTCTTGAATGAACTTCCATTGTTAATTTTATGCAACTTCCATTTTTATTCAATTTCCTTTTCTATTCAACTCCTTTTTCTTTTTTAATTTCCAAATAGATCGTTAAGGTATAGTGGTTTCTTGAATGAACTTCCATTGTTAATTTTATGTAACTTCCATTTTTATTTTTATTCAACTTCCATTTTTATTCAATGTCCATCTCTATTCAACTTCATTTTTTATTTAATTTCCAAATAGATTGTTAAGGTATCATGGGATCTTGAATGAACTTAGATTTTTATTCTTATTCAACTACCATTTTTATTCAATTTCCCTTTCTATTCAACTGCCTTTTTTATTTAATTTCCAAATAGATTCAAGAACCATTTTTTTTTTTTGAAAAAATCCATTTTTTTTTTTATGAAATCCATTTTTTATTCAATTTCTTTTTCTATTCAACTTTATTTTTTATTTAATATCGTTAAATCGTTAAGGTATAGTGATTTCTTCAATGAACTTCAATTTTTAATTATATGAGACTCCCATTTATATTTTTATTCAACTTCCATTTTATTCAAATCATACGTATTCAACTTTCTTTTTTATTTAATTTCCAAATAGATCGTTAAGGTATTGTGGTTTCTTGAATGAACTTCCATTCTATTTGTATTCAACTTCCATTTGTATTCAATTTCCTTTTCTATTCAACTTCCATTTTTATCCAATTTCCTTTTCTATTCAACTTCTTTTTTTTATTTAATTTCCAAATAGATCGTTAACTTATAGTGGTTTCTTGAATGAACTTCCATTTTTAATTCTATGCAACTTCCATTTTTATTTTTATTCAAGTTCCATTTGTATTCAATTATTTTCTCTCTTCAACTTCCTTTTTTATTCAATTTCATGTTCTATTCAACTTCCATTTTTATTCAATTCTATTTTCTATTCAACTTCCTTTTTTATTTAATTACCAAATAGATCGTTAAAGTATATTGTTTCTTGAATGAACTTCAATTTTAAATTTTATGCAACTTCTATTTTTATTTTTATTCAACTTCCATTTTTATTCAATTTCCTTTTCTATTCAACTTCTTTTTTTATATAATTTCCAAATATATCGTTAAGGTATTGAATGATTTCCATTTTTATTTTATTCAACTCCCATTTCCATTCAACTTCATTTTTTCTTTAATTTCCAAATAGATTGTTAAGGTATACTGGTTTCTTCAATGAACTTCCATTGTTAATTTTATGCAACTTTCCCTTTTATTTTTATTCAACTTCCATTGTTATTCAATTTCATGTTCTATTCAACTTCCATTTTTACTTTTTTATTTAATTTCCAAATAGATCGTTAAGGTATAGTGCTTTCCTGAATGAACCTCCATTTTTAATTTTATGCAACTTCCATTTTTATTTTTATTCAATTTCATTTTTTATTCAACTTCCTTTTTTATTTAATTACCAAATAGATCGTTAAGGTATAGTGGTTTCTCGAATGAACTTCCATTTTTAATTTTATGAAACATCTATTTTTAATTTGGAAGTTAAATAAAAAAGAAAGTTGACTAGACAAGGAAATTGAATAAAAATGGAAGTTGCCTAAAATTAACAATGGAAGTTAATTCAAAAAACAACTATACCTTAACAATTTATTTAGAAATTAAATAAAAAAAAGGAAGTTGTATAGAGAAAGAAATTGAATAAATATGGAAGTTGCATAAAATTAACAATCGATGTTAATTCAAGAAACCACTATAACTTAACGATATATTTGGAAATTAAATAAAAAAAGAAGTTGAATAGAAAAGGAAATTGAAGAAAAATCGAAGTTGAATAAAATGGATGTTGAATAAAAATAAAAATAAAAATGGAAGTTCATTCAAGAAACCACTATACCCTAACGATTTATTTGGAAATTAAAAAAAAAAAGGAAGTTGAATAAAAATAAAAATGGATGTTTCATAAAATTAAAAATGGAAGTTCATTGAAGAAACCACTATAACTTGACGATCTATTTGGAAATTAAATAAAAAAGGACGTTGAATAGAGAAGGAAATTGAATAAAAATGGAAGTTGAATAAAAATATAAATGGAAGTTGAATAGAAATGGAAATTCAATAAAAATAGAAGTTGAATAAAAATAAAAATGGATGTTTCATAAAATTAAAATGGAAATTCATTGAAAAACCACTTTACCTTAACGATTTATTTGTAAATTAAAAAAAAAAAAAAAGGATGTTGAATAGAACAGAAAACTGAATAAAAATGGAAGTTGAATAAAAATATAAATGGAAGTTGCATAAAATTAACAATCGATGTTAATTCAAGAAACCACTATAACTTAACGATCTATTTGAAAATTAAATAAAAAAAGAAGTTGAATAGAAAAGAAAATTGAACAAAAATCGAAGTTGAATAAAATGGATGTTGAATAAAAATAAAAATAAAAATGAAAGTTCATTCAAGAAACCACTATACCCTAACGATCTATTTGGAAATTAAATAAAAATGGAAGTTGAATAAAAATAAAAATGGAAGTTGCCTAAAATTAACAATGGAAGTTAATTCAAGAAACCAATATACTTTGACGATCTATTTGGAAATTAAAGAAAAAAGGAAAGCTGAATAGAAATGGAAATTGAATAAAAATGGAAGTTGAATAAAATAAAAATGGAAGTTCATTCAAGAAACCACTATACCTTAAAGATCTATTTGGAAATTAAATAAAAATGGAACTTGAATAGACAAAGAAATTGAATAAAAATGGAAGTTAAATTGTGAATTTTATGTAACTTGTGAACTTCCATTGTGAATTTTATTCAACTTTCATTTTTATTTAATTTACTTTTCTATTGAACTTCTTTTTTTATTTAATTTCTACATAGATCGTAAGGGTATAGTGGTTTCTTGAATGAACTTCCATTGTTAATTTTATGCAATTTACTTTTCTATTCAACGTCCTTTTTTATTTAATTCCCAAATAGATCGTTAAGGTATTATGGTTTCTTGAATGAACTTACATTAAAAATGGAAGTTGCATAAAATTAACAATAGAAGTTCATTCTAGAAACCACTATACCTGAACGATCTATTTGGAAATTAAAGAAAAAAGGAAGTTGAATAGAAAAAGAAATTGAATAAAAATAAAAAATGGTAGTTGAATAAAAATAAAAAGGGAAGTTGAATAGAAATGGAAATTGAATAAAAATGAAAGTTGAATAAAAATAAAAATGGAAGTTGCATAAAATTAACAATGTAAGTTCATTCAAGAAGTTGAATAAAAAGGGAAATTGAATAAAAATGGAAGTCGAATAAAATTAAAAATGGAAGTGCATAAAATTAACAATGGAAGTTCAATCAAGAAACCACTATACGTTAACGATCTACTTGGAAATTAAATAAAAAAGGACGTTGAATAGAAAAGGAAATTGAATAAAAATAAAAATGAAGTTGCATAATGATAACAATTGAAGTTCGTTCAGGAAACCACTCTACCTTAACGATCAATTTGGAAATTAAATAAAAAAGGATGTTGAACTGAAAAGAAAATTGGATAAAAATGGAAGTTGCACAAAATTAACAATGGAAGTACATTCAAAAAACCACTATACCTTAACGATCTATTTGGAAATAAAATAAAAATAGAAGTTGAATAAAAATAAAAATGAAAGTTGCCTAGAGTTAACAATGGAAGTTAATTCAAGAAACCACTATAACTTAACGATCTATTTGGAAATTAAATAAAAAAAGAAGTTCAATAGAAAAGGAAATTGAATAAAAACAAAAATGGAAGTTGCATAAGATTAACAATGGAAGTTCATTGAAGAAACCACTATACCTTAACAATCTATTTGGACATTAAATAAAAAAGGAAGTTGAATAGAAAATAGAATTCAATAAAAATGGAAATTGAGTAAAAATAAAAATGGATGTTGAATAAAAATAAAAATGGAAGTTGAATAGAGAAGGAAATTTAACAAAAAAAGGTAGTTGAATAAAAATAAAAAGGGAAGCTGTATAAAATTAAAATGGAAGTTCATTCAAGAAACCACTATACCTTAACGATCTATTGGAAATTAAAAAAAGAAGAAGAAGCTGAACAGAAAAGAAAATTGAATAAAAATAGAAGTTGATTAAAAATAAAATGAAAGTTGCATAAAATTAAAAATGGAAGTTCATTCAAGAAACCACTATAACTTAACGATCTACTTGGAAATTAAATAAAAAAGGAAGTTGAATAGAAAATAGAATTGAATAAAAATGGAAGTTGAGTAAAAATAAAAATGGAAGTTGCAAAAAATTAACAATGGAAGTTCATTCAAGAAACCACTATACCTGAACGATCTATTTCGAAATTAAACAAAAAAGGAAGTTGAATAGAAAAGCAAATTGAATAAGAATTAAGTTGAATAAAAGTAAAAATGGAAATTGAATAAAAATAAAAATGGAAGTTGCATAAAATTAACAATGGAAGTTCATTCAATAAACCACTATAACTTAACGGTCTATTTGAAAATTAAATAAAAAAGGAAGTTTAATAGAAAAGGATATTGAATAAAAATTGAAAATCTATTTGTAAATTTAAAAAAAAAGGAAGTTGAATAGAAAATGAAATTTAATAAAAAAGGAAGTTGAATAAAAATGGAAGTTGAATAAAAATAAAAATGGAAGTTACGTAAAATTAACAATGGAAGTTGAATAAAAATAAAAATGAAAGTTGAACAAAAATAAAAATCATTAAGGTATAGTGGTTTCTTGAATTAACTTCCATTGTTAACTTTAGACAACTTCCATTTTTTCTTTTTACTCAACTTCCATTTCTATTTAATTTCCTTTTCTATTCAACTTCTTTTTTTATTTAATTTCCAAAAAGTGGTTTTTGAATGAACTTCCATTTTTATTTTTATTCAACTTTAATTTTTATTCAATTTCCTTTTCTATTCAACTTCCTTTTTTATTTAATTTCCAAATAGATCGTTAAGGTATAATGGCTTCTAGAATGAACTTCTATTGTTAATTTTATGCAAATTCCATTTTTATTTTATTCAACATCCATTTTTATTCAAATTTCTTTTTTATTTAATTTCCAAATAGATGGTATAGTGGTTTCTTGAATTAAATTCCATTCTTAATTTCATGCAAATTCCATTTTTATTTTTATTCAACTTCCATAGTTATTCAATTTTCTTTTCTATTCAACTTCCTCTTTTTTCTTTTTTTTTTTAATTCACAAATAAACTGTTAAGGTATAATGGTTTCTTGAATTAACTTCCATTGTTAATTTTATAAAAATTCCATTTTTATTCAATTTCCTATTCTATTCAACTTCATTTTTTTATTTACTTTCCAAATAGATCGCTAAGGTATAATGGTTTCTTGAATTAACTTCCATTGTTAATTTTAGGCAACTTGCATTTTAATTCAATTTTGTTTTCTATTCAACTTCCTTTTTTATTTAATTTCCAAATAGATCGTTAAGGTATAGTGGTTTCTTGAATGAATTTCCATTTTTATTCAATTTCCTTTTCTGTTCAACTTCTTCTTTTTAATTCAATGGAAGTTGAATAAAAATAAAAATGGAAGTTGTATGAAATTAACAATGGAAGTTAATTGACGAAACCTCTATACCTTAACGATCTATTTGGAAATTAAATAAAAAAGGAAATTGACTACGAAGGGAAATTAAATAAAAATGGAAGTTGAATAAAAATAAAAATGGAAGTTCATTCATGAAACCACTATATCTTAACGATCTATTTGGAAATTAAATAAAAATGGAAGTTGAATAGAAAAGGAAATTGAATAAAAATTGAAGTTGAATAAAAATATAAATGGAAGTTGCATATAATTAAAAATTGAAGTTTATTCAAAAAACCACTCTACCTTAACGATCTATTTGGAAATCAAATAAAAAATGAAGTTGAATAGAAAAGGAAATTAAATAAAAATGGAAGTTGAATAAAAACATAAATGGAAGTTACATATAATTAAAAATTGAAGTTTATTCAAAAAACCACTCTACCTTAACGATCTATTTGGAAATTAAATAAAAACTGAAGTTGAATAGAAAAGGAAATTGAATAAAAATTGAAGTTCATTCAAGAAACCACTATACCTTAATAATCTATTTGGAAATTAAATAAAAAAAGAAGTTGAATAGAAAAGTGAATTTAATAAAAATGGAAGTTGAATAAAAATAAAAAAAGAAGTTGAATAGAAAAGGAAATTGAATATAAATTGAAGTAGAAGAAAAATAAAAATGGAAGTTGCATAAAATTAACAACGGAAGTTCATTCAAGAAACCACTATACCTTAACGATCTATTTGGAAATTAAATAAAAAAGGAAGTTTAATAGAAAAGGATATTGAATAACAATTGAAGTTGAATAAAAATAACAATGGCAGTTGCCTAAAATTAAAAATCAAAATTATTCAAGAAACCACTCTACCTTAACGATATATTTGGAAATTAAATAAAAAAGAAAGTTGAATTGAAAAGAAAATTGGATAAAAATGGAAGTTGAATAAAATAAAAATGGAAATTCATTCAAGATACCACTATACCTTAACGATCTATTTGGAAATTATATAAAAAATGATGTTGAATAGAAAAGGAAATTGAATAAAAATGGAAGTTGAGTAAAAATAAAATTGGAAGTTGCATAAAATTAACAATGGAAGGTCATTCAAAAAATTACTATACCTTAACAATCTATTTGGAAATTAAAGAAAAATGGAAGTTGAATAAAATTAAAAATTGAAGTTGCATAAAATTAACAGTGGAAGTTCATTCAAGAAACCACTATACATTGACGATCTATGTGGAAATTAAATAACAAAAGAAGTTGAATAGAAAAGGAAATTGAATAAAAATAAAAGTTGAATAAAAATAAGAAACCACTATACCTTAATGGTTTATTTGTAAATTAAAAAAAAAAAAAAGAGGAAGTTGAATAGAAAAGAAAATTGGATAAAAATGGAAGCTGCGTAAAACTTACAGTGGAAGTTCTTTCAAGAAACCATTATACCTTAACGATCTATTTGGAAATTAAATTAAGAAAGAAAGCTGAACAAAAAAGAAACTGAATAAAAATGGAAGTTGAATAAAAATAAAAATGGAAGTTGCATAAAATTAAAAATGGAAGTTCTTTCGAAAAAACAACTATAACTTAACGATCTATTTGGAAATTAAATAAAAAAAGAAGTTGAATAGAAAATGAAATTGAATAAAAATCGAAGTTGAATAAAAATAAAAATGGAAGTTGCATAAAATTAGAAATTGAAGTTTATTCAAAAAATCACTATAACTTAACGATCTATTTGGAAATTAAATAAAAATGGAAGTTGCATAAAAATAAAAATTGAAGTTTATTCAATAAACCACTATACCTTAACGATCTATTTGGAAATTAAATAAAAAAAGAAGTTAAATAGAAAAGGAAATTGAATAAAAATCGAAATTGAATAAAAATAATGGAAGTTGCAAAAATTAAAAATTGAAGTTCATTTAAGAAACCACTATACCTTAATGATCTAGTTGGAAACTAAATAAAAAAGGAAGTTGAATAGAAAAATAAATTGAATAAAAATGGAAATGGTTTCTTGAATGACCTTCAATTTTTAATTTTTTGCAACTTTCATTTTTATTTTTTTTCAACTTTGATTTTTATTCAATTTCATTTTCTATTCAACTTCTTTTTTATTTAGTTTCCAAGTAGATCGTTAAGGTATAGTGGTTTCTTGAATTAACTTCCATTGTTAATTTTAGGAAACTTCCATTTTTATTTTTATTCAACTTTCATTTTTAGTTAATGAACTTCCATCGTTAAGGTAGAGTGTTTATTTTATGCAACTTCTATTTTTATTTTTATTCTATTTTCTATTCAACTTCCGTTTTTCAACTACCTTTTGTAGTCAATTTCCTTTTTTATTTAGTTTCCAAATAGATCGTTAAGGTATAGTGGTTTCTTGAAAGAACTTTCATTTTTATTTTTATTCAACTTCCATTTTTATTCAAAATTTAAAATGGAAGTTTGTTCAAAAAACCACTCTACCTTAAAGATCTATTAACGATCTATTTGGGATCTTGAATAAATTTCGATTTTTATTTTTATTTAACTTCCATTTTTGTTAAATTTCCTTCTCTATTCAACTTCCATTTTTATTTTTATTCAACTTCCATAGTTATTCAATTTCCTTTTCTATTCAACTTCATTTTTCTACAACTTCCGTTTTTATTCAATTTCTTTTTTATTCAGCTTTCTTTCTTATTTAATTTCCAAACAGAACGTTAACGTATAATGGTTTCTTGAAAGAACTTCCATTGTAAGTTTTACGCAACTTCCATTTTTATTTTTATTCAACTTCTAGTTTTATCCAATTTCCTTTTCTATTCAACTTCCTTTTTTATTTAATTTCCAAATAGATCGTTAAGGTATAGTGGTTTCTTGAATGAACTTCCACTTTATTTTTACTCAACTTCCTTTTTTATTCAACTTCCATTTTTATTCAATTTCCCTTTCAATTCAACTTCATTTTTTTATTTAATTTCCAAATTGATCGCTAAGGTATAATGGTTTCTTGAATTAACTTCCATTGTTAATTTTAGGCAACTTGCATTTTTATTCAATTTTGTTTTCTATTCAACTTTCTTTTTTATTCAATTTTGTTTTCTATTCAACTTCCATTTTTAATTTTATGCAACTTCTATAGCGATCCCGGGTTTACCCTTTGTTGTATAGTGATCCGGACGTGTGTCCGTGGATGTTGATGGTGGATTGTTGTCCTGTTTACGACCTTTCATATATTGTATTTGAGTTATAGGATGTGTTGGAGTTTGTTTGAGTTGGTTGTGTTCGGAGCCAAGGGTTCTTGCCGAAATTTTGTCCTTCGCCGGCGAGAGTTGGTCGCCGAGCGAAGCGTTGAGTTTATGTCACGGTGGGTCGAGCAGGCGGCCGCTTCGAGCGGCGGCTAACGTCTGGTGGGCTGAACACCATGATTTCGCTCGGCGAGATGATTCTTCGCCAGCGATCTGGTTCGGTCTTCGCTCGAGCGAGCGGTTCGTCGCTCGAGCGTGCGTCTAGTTGCAGACCTGAAGGGTCGAGCTCCTGGCTCGAGCGAGCTTTTCTTCGCTCGAGCGAGTTTCTAGGATGTTGGCTCGAGCGAGACCTTCTTGGCTCGAGCTACGGTTTTCTGTTTCTGGTCGCTCGAGCGACCAAGTCTTCGCTCGAGCGAGCCTGTTTATATCAGTTCGCAGCCAGCGATCTAAACTTCACTTTTTTGAAGCTTTTACTTTTTAAAACCCTAAATTTGAGAGCCTCTCTCTCTAGACTTGCCTTCTCTCTAAGAAATCATCTCCCTAGAGGGTGAATCTTCCCTAAGTGCTTTGTTAAAAGGGTAGAGGGTGACTTGGGCTTCGATATAATCTGAAAATATTCGGTTTTGGAGCAAGTTGGGTGTTGGGTCTTCATCTCCTTTTGAGCTCAAACTTTGAGGTAGGGATATCCTACTCCTCTTTATGGATTTTGTCTTTGAATTTTAGCATTTTGATTCGTTGGTAGTTGTTGTGTAAATTTTGGGAAACTTTGGGCCATTGTGTAATTTTATAAAAGTTTGGGGTTTTGTCTATAATAAACCTAGAAGCATGTTTGGTATAGAAACATGGAATTAATGTTGAAACATTAGTGAAATTGGAACCTAAGGGTTGTAATGTTAATTATGGAAACGTCCTAATTACATTGATTAATTAATGTGAATAGTTAATTGTGGAAAATGAGGAATTGAAATAGAATTGGGTCATGGGTTATGACGATGAAAAGAATACATTGATTTTATGTATTGATATGTGATGTGTATAATTGTTATATATATGCATTGTGTTGTGTTGGAGGAGATAGGGGATGTACTCCGCGGTTTAGGGGAAGATAGGGGATGGACCTCTAAACCGGACTTGTTGGGAGGAGATAGGGGATGGACTCGTAGATAGAGCTTGTATGCTTATCTAGAAATATATTGGCAGAGCATGTATGCTTGTCATGGAAAGTATGAATGTAACTGTTTTGTTTATATTTGTTGATGTGATGAAAGAATGTAAAAGAATTGACCATCTATCAATTGTTAATCTTTTAGTCATTATTTATAACTGGTTTAGTATATTTCTCTTTTTGTGGCTCACCCTATATGGGAACATCATTTTCAGTCTTGGTAGCATGCCACCTCCAAGGACTTAGCTTGGGAGGCTAGTGGCGGACGGACTTTTGGTTGTCTTTCCTTTTCTTGTGTTACATGTAAATTCAAGCCTGTGGCTTAATGTGTAAATGAGTTAGCACTCTACTTTCTTGTAACCAAGTGTTAACTTGGAAAGAAGTCTGTAGGGCATTTGCTTTGTTGTTAACATGTAATACCTTTTGTAATAACACTCGATGAATGGAAGGACGTGAACCTTTTATATATTATAGCATGTTAATATTGTTGGTTTAATATCATTTTTTGAGGCGTTACAACTTGGTATCGAGCATACCGGTTCGAATACCTTAGTGCGTGGGAAGTGATTAGAATCACAATGGGTTTGTCTCGCTCGATAGAGACTTAGGTGTATCGATATATGCTTATGTGATAACATGCTTATGTGATTATTTGGGTATGGGATTTAGTTTCTAGGATGTTGACTGGATCTTTGGGTTTCGAGAGTCCGTTGGAAAGGCACTTGATCAATCTTTGTTTCTAACGGTACTCTAGTAACGCCTTGGGGAATCATCATCCAGGAAATGAAATTGTAAGTGCTTATGTGTTTATGTGCTTACGTGGAATGAATTCTGATTATCCATGTATTAGGACATGAGTGTCTAGTTTTGCACGTTTATAAATGTGTTAATGTTTTGGGTTACCTTTATTAGGATGTCGTGACGAGCAAGAGGTGGTAGGCGTGGTAGGCCTAGAAGACAGAAGTGCCATTACGGATGAGATTCGGCGATTCAGGAAGGGTTGGTCAGCCAATGTGGCGAGCGGTGGGTCGGCTGAGCCATGGGTGCCTTGCCCGAGAGATAGAGGGCCTTAGGTATTCTCAGAGGCGAAATCGTGCAACCGAGGCGGGACCTTCTTTCTTGAAGAGGGAGTTCTTCGGTCTAACCCGGAGGAGTTTGTTGGGGATCCTAAGGAGCCATTGAAGGCGCAGTGGCTAGAAACAGATGAGTAAAACGCTCAAATGCTAGGCATTGAGGACGGAGCATTGAAAGTGACCTTGGCATCCTTCCGGTGAAGGAGATCTTGGTCAATGGTGGAAGTATGAGAAAGTTCGTGTGGGTGGTACTTGGGCGGCGTTTGTGAATGCTTTCAGAGAGGTTTTTATCCATGATGGCTAGAGAGAGACTAAGGGATCGGTTTACCAAGCTTAAGCAGGATGGTTTGTGCGTGGCGAGTTTGAGGCTACATTTACTAGCTTGTCCAGTTTGCACTTGAACTTGTGGCGGCGAGGAGCGCCGTTGCTATGAGTTTGAGCGGAAGTTGAGGTGGGACCTCAAGTTGAAAGTGGGTGGACCTTACATTCGAGTCTGAGGCATTTGGTGGATCTGCGGCTCATATGGAGTGATGATGCGAGGAGAAGAAGAGAAACATGGGGGCTCCAAGAGGGGCCAAGAGGGAGTGATGGTAGGAGGCGAAGGGTTATAACCCTCACCGTCCCAGGAGTGGTTTGGCGGTCGACTTTCCCAAGATCGAGTCACGAGCTCGGGAGGCAACAGGAGAGTTCACTGTTACAAGTGCGGCCACCGGGTCACAAGGCTTGCTTGCCCATGAAGGCGGTCGAGAGTCGCTTCTTCGTCGGCCAGACCACAGAGTCGAGTTGAGGCGGGGCAGCCGTGTCGTGTTACCGGTGTGGACCGGGCACATGAAGAGGTATTGCCCACGGTTGAGTGTCACCAGAGGCGTCTGGTTCTAGACAGACGAGGATTTCAACCACTCGGTCAGGCAGGCCTCGAGGGCCAATCCGGGCCGTCGTCCCAACAAGACTGTGATCCTATGCTCGAGAGGCGAGCAGTAGATCGAGGCCTCTGGTGGCGTGTATGCTGTTGCCAAGCAGACCTAGTCACCGCTCCATCAGCAGTGAGAGGTACTATTTTGTTTTGCAACTCGGTCGCTAGAGGGTGGATAGCCACGGGTGCATCTCATTCTTTTGTACTTGCTGCATTTGCATCTGTCTTGGCACTGGGGTTAGCACTTTCAGCATCTCCTATTTGCGTTGTGTCACCTATTGGGGCTGTGTTAATTTTGAGACAGGGCTATAGAGGTTATGATATACAGGACGACGATCATCGACTTCCTCTTCCATTTGTAGTTATGCCCATGAAGGGCTTTGATGTTATTTTGGGTATGGATGGTTATCGTCATACGGGCGGTTATTGATTGCTACCGCGAGGGTTACCTATTTGTCTGAACGGGAGTTTTTCCACTTTTTAGGAGACGGGTTGGTAGTATTGTGCCCGGGGGTGCGGTCATGGCGGAATGAGCTTAGTAGTTTACTTGCTAGTTTTGAGAATGGTGAGTGTGATGAGACCCAGTTGAGTTGCCAAGGGTAGTTTGTGAATACGCAGATGTCTTTCGAGGATCTTATTGATTTGCCACCCCACCGAGAGACGTAGTTCTCTATTGATTTAGTGCGACACGGCGCCGATTTCTATGGCACCTTATCGTTTTGCCCAAGAGAGTTGATTGAGTTGAAAGTTCGGCTCAAGAATTGCTAGATAAGGGCTTCGTTCGCCTAGTGTATCGCTAGGGAGCACCGGCCCTCTTTGCTAAAAAAAAAAGATGGTGCCTTGAGGTTGTGTATCGATTAGGAAGTTGAATCAGACTCTGATTAAGAATAAGTACCCTATGCCCGTATAGATGACTTGTTTGACCAGTTGAAGGGTTCCGTTGTTTCTCTAAGATAGACTTGAGATCGGGTTACCACCGGTTGAGGTCGAGAGGAGGATATTCCGAAGACGGCATTCCGTACGCGGTATGGCCATTATGAGTTCTGGTGATGCCATTTGGGCTTACCAACGCACGGCAGTCTTTATGGACTTGATGGTCCGGGTTTTCCGGGGGTTCTGGGATCGTTTTGTGGTCGTTTTTGTGGATGATATTCTTATCTATTCACCCTCAGAGCAAGAGCAGGAGGAACACTTGAGAGTGGTGCTTGACTTGCTTAGAGCCCATAAATTGTATGCCAAGTTTGGGAAGTGCGAGTTCGGCTAAGAGAAGTCAAATTCTTAGGCCATGTAGTTTAGGGAAGGGGTGTCTGTTGATACATCCAAGACCGAGGCAAGGCAGGCATGACCTAAGAGTGTGTTTGAGATCCGCAGCTTACGGGATTAGCTGGTACTACCGTCGATTTGTGAAAGATTTCTCGTGTTAGCTTCGCCATTGACTAGGTTGACTCGCCAGAGTCAAATTTGTATGGAGTGAGACTTGTGAAAAGTCGTTTCAGAGTTGAAAGTTAGATTGACCACCGCTCGATCTTGATTATTAGGAGAGGGTTGGGTTATGCGATCTATTGTGATGCCTCACGAGAGGGTTTGGGTTGTGTGTTGATGCAGGAGGAAAGTGGTAGCTTATGGCTCACGCCGCTTAAAAATACACGAGAAGAATTACCCTACACACGACCTAGAGTTGGCGGTGTGATCTTTGCCTTGAAAATCTGGAGGCACTACCTTTATGGTGAGAGATTCGAGGTGTTCTCGGATCATAAAAGTCTCAAGTATCTGTTTTCACGAAAGACTTGAACTTGAGGCAGAGGAGGTGGATGGAGTTTATAGAAGATTACGACTTGAGTTGCATTATCACCCGAGGAAGGCCAATGTTGTGGCGATGCTCTTAGTAGGAAATCCATTAGTGATGTAGCTTGTGTAGCCATCCGAGTGGGAGATGTTGGGGGCACTTGGCGAGTTTGACTTGCTTCGGCGAATCCGTTGAGGTCGGCCTTGTTTTTGTTGTTGCGCAACCTACACTTGTGACTCGAGTGTTAGAGGCACGAGAGGTGACCTTGAGGTAGAATCCCTCGAGAGAAGATCTCCAGTGGGAAAGTTGAGAAGGGTTTGTGGCGTATCCCGACCGAGTTTGAGATACCGAGACCGTCTGTTTGTGCCGAGTCTGTCGAGGAGGTACTCCGAGAGTTCCATCATTCGCGCCTTGCGGTGCATCCGGGAGGTACTAAGATGTATCGGGATTTGGGTCGTCAGTTTTGGTGGCGGGGTATGAAGAGAGATGTGGCAGTCTTCGTGTCTAAGTGCCTTACTTGTCAGCAAGTGAAGGCCGAGCATCAGAGGCCAGCGGGTTTGTTACAACCCTTGCCTATTGCCGAGTGGAAGTGGGAGCATGTCACCATGGACTTCGTTGTAAGTCTTCCGAAGACTCAGCGGGGTAGTGACACTATTTGGGTGGTTGTAGACCGGTTGACCAAGTCGGCGCATTTCATTCCAATGCGCGTGAGAGATTCAGTAGATCATCTTGCCGACTTGTATGTTCGGGACATAGTGAGATTGCACGGGGTCCCAGTGACGATCGTCTCAGATAGAGATCCTCGTTTTACTGCTAGGTTGTGGCAGAGTTTGCAGAGTGCTTTAGGTACTAAGCTGACCTTTAGCATTTTTATCATCCTCGACCGATGGGCGTCCGAGCGTACCATTCAGATCCTTGAGGATATGCTTGAGGTTGTGTCCTCGATTTCAGTGGGACATGGGAGAGGCACTTACCGCTGGTGGAGTTTGCCTACAATAACAGTTTTCAGTCTAGTATCGGTATGGCACCGTTTGAGGCCTTGTATGGCCGACCTTGTAGGTCTCCAGTTTGTTGGGCCGAGGTGGGTGACACACCTTTGTTAGGTCCGGAGTTGGTTAGGGAGACGACGGAGAAAGTTGAGCTTGTCCGTAGGAGGCTTGTTACAGCCCAGAGTCGTCAGAAGTCCTATGCTGACCGTAGGAGGAGACCGTTGGAGTTTGAGGTGGGTGATCACGTCTTTCTGAAGATATCACCTAGGCGGGGTTTGTTGAGATTTGGGAAGAGTGGGAAGTTATCCCCTCGGTTTATTGGTCCTTTTGAGATCCTTGAGAGGATTGGCGAGGTTGCTTACCGTTTAGCTTTGCCGCCACAATTATCCGGAGTTCATGACGTGTTTCATGTGAGTATGCTTCGGAAGTATGAGCCGGATCCATCACACGTGTTGGATTGGACCGACTTAGAGGTAGATGAGGATGCCTCGTATGAGGAGAGACCGGTTCTGGTCTTGGATAGGCGGGATCAAATCCTGCGTGGTAAGACCATCCCTTTGGTTAAGGTTTTGTGGAAACATCACGGAGTGGAGGAGGCCACTTGGGAACGTGAGTTGGGAGTCCGTGAGAAATATCCGGACTTATTTGTTGATGTGTAATCAAGTGTTGCAATTTTGTAATTGTAATGAACTTTAAGAACATTTGAAATGTCTTAAGTTGTAAAACATGATGTATGTTTTGGTTAATGTAAATGTTGTAGAGCTTGCCTTGTTATGGGAGTTGATTATAATATTGCATATGTTGGCTATATTATAGAAATAAAATTGTATCATGATTATTGCTTATGATATAAATTGTAAACCATATATGTGGGAAATGGTTGAAATGGAAAGAAATTGCATGTTGAAATGTACATGTTGAGAAATGTCTCTTGATAGGAGACGGATGACCGGTAATGGGTCAAATTGTTAAATGTTGTGTTATGACATTGTTTAAAATGGAGAAAAAGGCTTGTTTTTCAAAAACTTGTTTTAATTTCGGGGACGAAATTCTTTAAGGGGGGGAGGTTATAGCGATCCCGGGTTTACCCTTTGTTGTATAGTGATCCGGACGTGTGTCCGTGGATGTTGGTGGTGGATTGTTGTCCTGTTTACGACCTTTCATATATTGTATTTGAGTTATAGGATGTGTTGGGCAGGTTTGTTTCAGGTTGGTTGTGTTCGGGAGCCAAGGGTTGCTGCCCAGAATTTTTGTCCTTCGCTCGAGCGAGGAGTTGGTCGCTCGACCGAGCGTTGAGTTTTGTGTCTGGTGGGTCGAGCCGGCGGCGCTTCAGCGGCGGCTAACGTCTGGCCGGGCTGAACACCATGATTTCTGGCTCGAGCGAGCTGATTCTTCGCTCGAGCGATCTGGTTCGGTCTTCGCTCGAGCGAGCGGTTCGTCGCTCGAGCGTGCGTCTAGTTGCAGACCTGAAGGGTCGAGCTCCTGGCTCGAGCGAGCTTTTCTTCGCTCGAGCGAGTTTCTAGGATGTTGGCTCGAGCGAGACCTTCTTGGCTCGAGCTACGGTTTTCTGTGTCTGGTCGCTCGAGCGACCAAGTCTTCGCTCGAGCGAGCCTGTTTATATCAGTTCGCAGCCAGCGATCTAAACTTCACTTTTTTGAAGCTTTTACTTTTTAAAACCCTAAATCTGAGAGCCTCTCTCTCTAGACTTGCCTTCTCTCTAAGAAATCATCTCCCTAGAGGGTGAATCTTCCCTAAGTGCTTTGTTAAAAGGGTAGAGGGTGACTTGGGCTTCGATATAATCTGAAAATATTCGGTTTTGGAGCAAGTTGGGTGTTGGGTCTTCATCTCCTTTTGAGCTCAAACTTTGAGGTAGGGATATCCTACTCCTCTTTATGGATTTTGTCTTTGAATTTTAGCATTTTGATATGTTGGTAGTTGTTGTGTAAATTTTGGGAAACTTTGGGCCATTGTGTAATTTTATAAAAGTTTGGGGTTTTGTCTATAATAAACCTAGAAGCATGTTTGGTATAGAAACATGGAATTAATGTTGAAACATTAGTGAAATTGGAACCTAAGGGTTGTAATGTTAATTATGGAAATCCTAATTACATTGATTAATTAATGTGAATAGTTAATTGTGGAAAATGAGGAATTGAAATAGAATTGGGTCATGGGTTATGACGATGAAAAGAATACATTGATTTTATGTATTGATATGTGATGTGTATAATTGTTATATATATGCATTGAATTGTGTTGGAGGAGATAGGGGATGTACTCGTGGTTTAGGGAAGATAGGGATGGACCTCTAAACCGGATGTTCTTGGGAGGAGATAGGGATGAACTCGTAGATAGAGCATGTATGCTTATCTAGAAATATATTGGCGAGCATGTATGCTTGTCATGGAAAGTATGAATGTAAGCTGTTTTGTTTATATTTGTTGATGTGATGAAAGAATGTAAAAGAATTGACCATCTATCAATTGTTAATCTTTTAGTCATTATTTATAAGCGGTTTAGTATATTTCTACTGGGCTGTGGCTCACCCTATATGGGAACATCATTTTCAGGTACTGGTAGCATGCCACCTCCAAGGACTTAGCTTGGGAGGCTAGTGGCGACGGACTTTTGGTTGTCTTTCCTTTTCGTGTTACATGTAAATTCAAGCCTGTGGCTTAATGTGTAAATGAGTTAGCACTCTACTTTCTTGTAACCAAGTGTTAACTTGGAAAGCTGTAAGCCCGTAGGGCATTTGCTTTTGTTGTTAACATGTAATACCTTTTGTAATAACACTCTGATGAATGGAAGGACGTGAACCTTTTATATATTATAGCATGTTAATATTGTTGGTTTAATATCATTTTTTTGAGGGCGTTACAACTTCCATTTTTATTCAATTTACTTTTCTATTCAACTTCTTTTTTTTATTTAATTTCCAAATAGATCCTTAAGGTATAGAGGTTTATTGAATGAACTTGCATTTTTAATTTTATTCAACATCCATTTTTATTTTTACTGAACTTCCATTTTTATTCAATTTCCTTTTCTGCTCAACTCCTTTTTTATCTAATTTCCTTTTTTATTTAATTTTCGAATGAACTTTCATTGTTAATTTTATGCAACTTCCATTTTTATTTTTATTCATCTTCCATTTTTATTCAATTTACTTTTCTATTCGACTTCTTTTTTTATTTAATTTCCAAATAGATCGTTAAGGTATAATGGTTTCTTGAAAGAACTTCCATTTAATAAAAAAGGAAGTTGAACAAAAATGGAAATTGAATAAAAATAAAAATGAAAATTGCCTAAAATTAACAATGGAAGTTAATTCAATTTCCATTTTTATTTGTATTCACGTTCCATTTGTATTCAATTTCCTTCTCTATTCAACTTCTATTTTTATTCAATTTATTTTTCTATTCAACTTTATTTTTTTATTTAATTTCCAAATAAATCGTTAGGGTATAGTGGTTTTTTGAATAAACTTCCATTGTTAATCTTATGCAACTTCCATTTTTAATTTTAGGCAACTTCCATTTATATTTTTATTCAACTTCCATTTTTATTCAATTTCCTTTTTTATTTAACTTCATTTTTTATTTGATTTCCAAATAGATCTTTAAGGTATAGTTGTTTCTTGAATGAACTTCCATTTTTATTCGATTTCTTTTTCTATTCAACTTCCTTTTTTATTTAATTTCCAAATAGACCGTTAAGGTATAGTGGTTTTTTGAAAGAACTTCCATTTTTAATTTTATGCAACTTCCATTTTTATTTTTATTCAACTTCCATTTTTATTCAATTTCTTTTTCTATTCAACTTCCTTTTTCATTTAATTTCCAAATAGATTGTTAAGGTATTGTGGTTTGTTGAATGAACTTCCATTTTTAATGTTATGCAACTTCCAATTTTATTTTTACTCAGCTTCCATTTTTATTCAATTCTATTTTCTATGCAACTGCCATTTTTATTTTTATGAACTTCGATTTTTATTTTTATTCAACTTCCATTTTTATTCAATTTTCGTTTTCTATTCAACTTCCATTTTTATTTTTACTCAACTTCCATTTTTATTCAATTCTATTTTCTATTCAACTTCCTTTTTTATTTAATTTCCAAATAGATCGTTAAGGTGTAGTGGTTTCTTCAAGAAACCACTATACCTTAATGATCTATTTTTATTCATCTTCCATTTTTAATTTTATGCAACGTTCATTTTTATTTTTATTCAACTTCCTTTTTGATGTAATTTCCAAATAGATCGTTATGGTATAGTGGTTTCTAGAAAAGGAAATTGAATAAAAATGAAAGTTGCGTAAAATTAAAAATTGAAGTTGCCTAAAGTTAACAATGGAAGTTAATTCAAGAAACCACTATACCTTAACAATCTATTTGGAAATTAAATAAAAAAGGAAGCTGAATAAAAAAGAAAATTGAATAAAAATAGAAGTTGCATACAATTAAAAATGGAAGTTCGTTGAAGAATCAACTATACCTTAACGATCTATTTCGAAATTAAAAAACAAAGGAAGTTGAATAAAAATCTAAGTTGCATAAAATTAACAATGGAAGTTCATTCAAGAAACCACTATACCTTAACGATCCATTGGAAATTAAGTAAAAAATGAAGAAGCTGAACAGAAAAGAAAATTTAACGAAAAACATAGTTGAATAAAAATAAAAATGGATGTTTCATAAAATTAAAAGTGGATGTTCATTCAAGAAACCACTATACGTTAACGATCTATTTGGAAATTAAATAAAAAATGAAGTTGAATAGAAAAGCAAATTGAATAAAAATGGAAGTTGAATAAAATTAAAACTGGATGTTCATTGAAGAAACCACTCTACCTTAACGATCTATTTGCAAATTAAATAAAAAAAAGAAGTTGAATAGAAAAGGAAATTGAATAAAAAAAGAAGTTGAATAGAAAAAGAAATTGAATAAAAATCGAAGTTGAATAAAAATAAAAATAGAAGTTGCATAAAATTAAAAATTGGAAGTTCATTCAAGAAACCACAATATACCTTAACGATCTATTTGGAAATTAAATAAAAAAAAGAAGTTGACTAGAAAAGGAATTGAATAAAAATGGAAGTTGCATAAAATTAAAAATTGAAGTTCATCCAATAAACTACTATACCTTAACGATCTATTTGGAAATTAAATAAAAAAGGAAGTTGAAAAGAAAAGTAAATTGAATAAAAATTGAAGTTGAATAAAAATAAAAATAGAAGTTGCATAAAATTAACAATGTAAGTTCATTTAAAAAACCAATATACCTTAACGATCTATTTGGAAATTAAATAAAAAAGGAAGTTGAATACTAAAAGAAATCGAATAAAAATGGAAGTTCATTCAAGAAACCACTATACCTTAAAGATCTATTTGGAAATCAAATAAAAAATGAAGTTGAATAGAAAAGGAAATTGAATAAAAATGGTAGTTGAATAAAAATATAAGTGGAAGTTGCCTAAAATTAAAAATGGAAGTTGCATAAGATTAACAATGGGAGTTTATTCAAAAAACCACTATACCCTAACAATTTATTTGGAAATTAAATAAAAAAATGAAGTTGAATAGAAAAGTAAATTGAATAAAAATGGAAGTTGAATAGAGAAGGAAATTGAATACAAATGGAACGTAAATAAAAATAAAAATGGAAATTGAATTAACTTCCATTGTTAATTTTAGGCAATTTTCATTTTTATTTTTATTCAACTTCCTTTTTTGTTCAACTTTTTTTTTTATTAAATGGAAGTTCTTTCAAAAATCATTATACCTTAACGATCTATTTGGAAATTAAATAAAAAAAAGAAGTTGAATAGAAAAGTAAATTGAATAAAAATGGTAGATGAATAAAAATAAAAATGGAAGTTGCATAAAATTAACAAAGGAAGTTCATTTGAAAATTAAATAAAAAAGGAAATTAGATATAAAAAAAAAAAAGGAGTTGAACAGAAAAGGAAATTGAATAAAAATGGAAGTTCAGTAAAAATAAAAATGGATGTTGAATAAAATTAAAAATGCAAGTTCATTCAATAAACCTCTATACCTTAACGATCTATTTGGAAATTAAATAAAAAAAAAAGAAGTTAAATAGAAAAGTAAATTGAATAAAAATAGAAGTTGCATAAAATTAAAAATGGAAGTTGAATAGAAAACAAAATTGAATAAAAATGCAAGTTGTCTAAAATTAACAATGGAAGTTAATTCAAGAAACCATTATACCTTAGCGATCAATTTGGAAATTAAATAAAAAAATGAAGTTGAATAGAAAGGGAAATTGAATAAAAATGGAAGTTGAATAAAAAAGGAAGTTGAGTAAAAATAAAATGGAAGTTCATTCAAGAAATCACTATACCTTAACGATCTATTTGGAAATTAAATAAAAAAAGAAGTTGAATAGAAAAAGAAATTGGATAAAACTAGAAGTTGAATAAAAATAAAAATGGAAGTTGCGTAAAACTTACAATGGAAGTTCTTTCAAGAAACCATTATACCTTAACATTCTATTTGGAAATTAAATAAGAAAGAAAGCTGAATAAAAAGGAAATTGAATAAAAACGGAAGTTGTAGAAAAATGAAGTTGAATAGAAAAGGAAATTGAATAACTGTGGAAGTTGAATAAAAATAAAAATGAAAGTTGAATAGAGAAGGAAATTTAACAAAAATGGAAGTTAAATAAAAATAAAAATCGAAATTTATTCAATATCCCAAATAGATCGTTAATAGATCTTTACGGTAGAGTGGTTTTTTGAATAAACTTCCATTTTAAATTTTGAATAAAAATGGAAGTTCTTTCAAGAAACCACTATACCTTAACGATCTATTTAGAAATTAAATAAAAAAGGAAATTGACTACAAAAGGTAGTTGAAAAACAGAAGTTGAATAGAAAATAGAATAAAAATAAAAATGGAAGTTGCATAAAATAAACACTCTACCTTAACGATGGAAGTTCATTAACTAAAAATGAAAGTTGAATAAAAATAAAAATGGAAGTTACCTAAAATTAACAATGGAAGTTAATTCAAGAAACCACTATACCTTAACGATCTACTTGGAAACTAAATAAAAAAGAAGTTGAATAGAAAAGGAAATTGAGGCCTCGTTTGGCAAGAGGCTATTTTAGCTAAAAAGTCGAAAAGTTACTAAAAAAGTCAAAAAGCCAACAACCCATATCAAAAAGTCAAAGATTCAATTTTCTCTCTACTTTTTGCACATCTTTTCGTAAAAAGTCAAAAATTCATCCCAAACATACTAATTTTTTTTACATCACATTTTAGCCAAATAGCCAAAAAGTTACTAAATTAGTCTGTTCCCAAACGAGGCCTGAATAAAAATCAAAGTTGAATAAAAATAAAAATGAAAGTTGCAAAAAATTAAAAATTGAAGGTCATTCAAGAAACCACTTCCATTTTTATTCAATTTCTTTTTCTATTCAACTTCCTTTTTTATTTAGTTTCCAACTAGATCGTTAAGGTATAGTGGTTTCTTAAATGAACTTCAATTTTTAATTTTTTGCAACTTCCATTTTTATTTTTATTCAACTTCGATTTTTATTCAATTTCCTTTTCGATTTAACTTCTTTTTTTATTTAATTTCCAAATAGATCGTTAAGTTATAGTGATTTTTTGAATAAACTTCAATTTCTAATTTTATGCAATTTCAATTTTTATTTTTATTCAACTTCGATTTTTATTCAATTTCCTTTTCTATTGAACTTCTTTTTTTATTTAATTTCCAAATAGATCGTTAAGTTATAGTTGTTTTTTTGAAAGAGCTTCCATTTTTAATTTTATGCAACTTTCATTTTTATTTTTATTCAACTTCCATTTTTATTCAATTTCTTTTTTATTCAGCTTTCTTTCTTATTTAATTTCCAAACAGATCATTAAGATATAATGGTTTCTTGAAAGAACTTCCACTGTAAGTTTTACGCAACTTCCATTTTCATTTTTATACAACTTCAATTTTTATCCAATTTTCATTTCTATTCAACTTCCTCTTTTTTTTAATTTACAAATAAACCGTTAAGGTATAGTGGTTTCTTATTTTTATTGAACTTCTTTTTTTATTTAATTTTTACATAGATCGTCAAAGTATAGTGGTTTCTTGAATGAACTTCCATTGTTAATTTTATGCAACTTCAATTTTTAATTTTATTCAACTTCCATTTTTCTTTAATTTCCAAATAGATTGTTAAGGTATAGTGGTTTCTTGAATGACCTTCCATTATTAATTTTATGCAACTTTCAATTTTATTTTTACTCAGCTTCCATTTTTATTCAATTTCCTTTTCTATTCAACATCATTTTTATATAATTTCCAAATAGATCATTAAGGTATAGTGGTATCTTGAATGAACTTCCATTTTTATTTTATTCAACTTCCATTTTTATCCAATTTTCTTTTCAATTCAACTTCCTTTTTTATTTAATTTCCAAATAAATCGTTAAGGTAGAGTGGTTTCTTGAATAAACTTCGATTTTTAATTTTAGGCAACTACCATTGTTATTTTTATTCAACTTCAATTGTTATTCAATATCATTTTCTATTAAACCTCCTTTTTATTTAATTTCCTAATAGATCATTAAGGTATAGTGGTTTCTTGAATGAACTTCCATTGTTTATTTTATGCAACTTCCATTTTTATTTTTATTCTACTTCAATTTTAATTCAATTTCCTTTTCTATTCAACTTCCATTTTTATTAAATTCACTTTTCTATTCAACTTCCTTTTTTATTCAATTTCCAAATAGATCATTAAGGTATAGTGGTTTCTTGAATGAACTTCAATTTTTATTCAATTTCCTTTTCTATTCAACTTCATTTTTTATTTAATTTCCAAATAGATCGTTAAGGTAGAGTGGTTTTTTGAATAAACTTCAATTTTTAATTATATGCAACTTCCATTTATATTTTTATTCAACTTCCATTTTTATTCATATTCCATTTCTATTCAACTTCATTTTTTATTTGATTTCCAAATAGATCGTTAAGGCAGAGTGGTTTTTTGAATAAACTTCAATTTTTAATTATATGCAACTTCCATTTATATTTTTATTCAACTTCAATTTTTATTCAATTTCCTTTTCTATTCAACTTCCATTTTTATTTAATTTCCAAGTAGATCGTTAAGATATAGTGGTTTCATGAATGAACTTCCATTTTTATTTTTATTCAACTTCCTTTTTTATTTAATTTCCCTTTGTAGTCAATTTCCTTTTTTATTTAATTTCCAAATAGATCGTTAAGGTATAGAGGTTTCGTCAATTAACTTCCATTGTTAATTTCATACAACTTCCATTTTTATTCAATTTCCTTTTTTATTCAACTTTCTTTTTTTATTAAATTTCCTTTTCAATTCAACTTCCTCTTTTTTTTTAATTTACAAATAAATCGTTAAGGTATAGTGGTTTCTTGAATGAACTTACATTGAATTAAAAAGAAGAAGCTAAACAGAAAAGGAAATTGAAAAAAAATGGAAGTTCATTCAAGAAACCACTATACCTTAACGATCTATTCGGAAATTAAATAAAAAAGGAAATTGAATAGAAAACAAAATTGAATTAAAATGCAAGTTGCCTAAAATTAACAATGAAAGTTAATTCAAGAAACCGTTATACCTTAGCGATCTATTTGGAAAGCAAATAAAAAAATGAAGTTGAATAGAATAGGAAATTGAATAAAAATGGAATTTTCATAAAATTAACTATAGCGACCCCGGTCTTTTTCCCATTTGATTATTGTATCCGGACTTACGTTCCGTGGATTCCGCTGTTATATTTGTTGTTGTTGTCCTTTAATTCCTTATTCTTGGGTTATAGGATGTGTTGGGTGGGTTTGGAACAGGTTGGTTGAGCGTAGGAACCAAAACTAGTTGCCCAGATTTTTGGCTTGTCCGCTCGAGCGGGGAGTTTGACGCTCGAGCGGGGATTTGTTGTTGCTTGTCCGCTCGAGCGGGGTTTTTGGCGCTCGAGCGGGAAAAACACCCATCCAAAGATCTCTTGTGCGAGTTGGACGCCGGCGGAGTTGGGCGCCGGCGGGAGTTCAGGTGCCGCCGAGCGGGGAGTTGAACGCCGGCGGGAGCCTGTATGCGAAAGTGCTGAGAGTGTGCATCCGCCGCCGGCGGAGTTTGACGCCGAGCGGCTGGGTATAAAATCGTGTTTTTGGCGTTTTAAAGCAGTTTTTCATCCTCTTTTCGGATTCCAAACCCTAGGTTACGAGTTCTCTCTCTCCCAACTCATCTTCTCCTCTAGGATTGATCTATCTAGAGTGGATTTCTACCCTAGTTCCTTCACAAATAAGATAGAGGAGAGTGAGGGCTTTCATTTAATCTGAGCAATTGTTGGTTTGGAGCACTTTGGAGTTTTGGGCATCATCTTCATCTTCTTCTTTTGAGCTATTGCTTCGAGGTAGGGATTTCCTACTCCTTGTATACGTTTTAATCCTAAGTGTTGGTGTTTTGGTATGTGGGGGGGGTTAGTTTGGTAATTTTGGGAGAAACCTTAGGGTTTGTCATAGATTAATTCATGTAATTAATTTAAGGGGGAATTGTGTATTGATTAAATTCATGAGATTTGGGGAAATTGAGATTTGTTGATGTAGTTGAATATTTAATCACTCATCTGTGAAATTGATATTATATATATTATGATATTTATTTCTTGCTTAGAAATAATTGTTTTGGGCTATCGGTGGAGGATAGCTAGTGATTGTTGTAGACCTTGCATGTGGCTTAGGTATAACTGGAATTTAGTCATTTATGTTGACTGTTGAATTAATACAGAACATTACTTGTATTAATTATGTGTTGTATATGGCAAGTATTGATTATGTTGCATATGCATTTGGTAGTGGAGAAGATAGGGGATGAACTCCCCGGTTTAGGGGAAGAAAGGGGATGGACCTCTAAACCGGACTTGTTGGGAGAAGATGGGGAATGAACTCCCCGGTTTAGGGGAAGAAAGGGGATGGACCTCTAAATCAGATTTGTTGGGAGGAGAAAGGGGATGGACTCCAGTAGCATCACTTATGTGTGTGCTTATTGATAATAGAATTATTTCTATTCGTTGTTGTTATGATACACCACCACCATGTGTATCAGTTGGGAAGTATGGAAGTGAAGTTGATTGTGAATGATGTAACACCTGCATGTGTGTTTATTATGTTGTAAGAAAGGTTTAACCTGATTTGTTATCTTTGTTGAGTTGTTGGCCAGGTTCTGAGCCATGTTGGTATAAATGGGAAGTGAATTGTGTCATAGACCATGTGTCATAGACAATGTAGGCATTCGTGTCTTAAAATTTGGAATTTATTATCTTGTGCTAACCATGTATCGGATGCTAATGCTTTAGTTAATTCTTATGCCTGGTTTAGTATGTTTCTACTGGGCTGTGGCTCACCCTATATGGGAACTTCATTTTCAGGTTCAGGTGGTTCACTCCCTCCAAGGACTTAGCTTGTGAGGAATTGAATTTGAAGACTTATTTTATTTTTATTTGTTTTATTTGAACAATGTAATCTTTCAAGCCTAGGGCTTTATCTGTTTTTGAGTTAGAACTCAGTGAATTGTGTCCAAGTGTTGGCTTGGCAAGATGTAAGCCTGTAGGGCATTTTCTGATGTTTTATTTCATAATACTCTGATGGATGGACTTATATTATTGTTTTAATATAATGATGCATGTTTATATTATTTATTATGAGTTTATTTTTGAGGGCGTTACAACTTGGTATCAGAGCGTACCGGGTTTGAATACTTTGGGTACGTGGGAAGTGATTAGTATCACAATGGGTTCGTCTCGTTTGATAGAGACTTAGTGTAATGATTACATGCTTATGTGATAACATGTTTATGTGATTATGTGGGTATGGAATGTAGTTCCTAGGATGTTGATTGGATCCTTGAGTCTCTGAAAGTCTTGTTGGAAAGGCACTTGATCAATGTTGTTTCTAACCAGAACTTTAGTGGCGCCTCGGGACTATCATTATCCAGGAATGAAATTCGTAGGTGCTTATGTGATTATGTGCTTATGTGGTATGATTTATTGTTGTCCAACGTATTAGGACGCAAGTGTTACAGTTTTGGCACATTATTTAGAGTGCTAACGTCTTTGTTTCCTTTATTAGGATGTCAGGACGAGGACGAGGTCGTGGTAGGCGTGGTAGGCAGGCCAGGCAGGAAGTGCCTATACCGGAGAAATCTGGCGATTCAGAGGGTGTTGGCTGTGCCAATGTGGTCAAGAGATGCTGAAGGTATGGGCGCTTTGGCCCAAGAGATAGCTGGAGCTTTTAGGGAGTCAGTGGGCATTCTTAGGGCTCGAGTCGTGCCTCGGTAGTTGTGGCGGAATCAGGCCTTCTTTTACGAAGAGGAGTTCTTCCGGTCTCAACCGACGTGTTTGTGGGTGATCCTAGCGAGCTTTTAAAGCGCATTTAATGGCTCGAAGCAAATCTAAAACGTTTGAGATGCTAGGCATTGAAGACGAGGCGAAGGTGACCTTGGCATCTTTCCAACCGAAGGGGATGCGGTCGATGGTGGAAGTTCACCAAGGGTCGTATTGGGGTACTTGGAAGGCTTTTGTTGATGCTTTTCAGAGAAGTATTTGTCTCCAAATTCAGAGAAGTTGAGAGATCGATTCGCCATCTTGAGCGAAATGGTTTATCGAAATTTGAGTTTGAGGCGGCATTCACTAGTTTGTCCAGGTTTGCACCGGAGTTGGTAGCGACTGGGGGGCGTCGTTGCATTGAGTTTGAGAAGAAGTTGAGGCGTGGCCTCATCTTTGAAAGTTGTTGGGTCTCGATTAGGGATTTTGGGCGTTTGGTAGATGTAGCAGCCCATACCGAGACTATGATGCAGGAAGAGGAGAAAGGCGAAAGGCTCCAAGAGGAGTCGAGGGCGAGTGATGGCAGGAGGCAGAGGTTTCACTCCTCAGCAGCCTCAGAGTAGTTTTTCTAGATCTACTTTTCCAGTGCCAAGTGCTAGTTCTGGGAAAGGCAGTCAGGGAGACATGACCTGTTTTAAGTGTGGCCAGCTGGGCCACAAGTCTCCAGTTTGTCCTCAGAGGGGAGGAGTTCAGAGAGCAGCATCTTCTTCGGCTCGATCTCAGAGCCAGAGTCAGAGTAGAGGCCAGCCACTCTCTTGTTTTCAGTGTGGTCATCCAGGGCACTTGAAGAGATTTTGCCCGCAGTTGGGTGGCACATCTGTTGCTATTGGTTCGAGGCAGACTCAGAGTCACCGTCGATTCGGGCCTCAGCCTCGAGGGCCAATCAGGGGGCTTCTTCGTCCCAGTCTGTGCAGCAGTCTTTTGCTCCGAGGGGTGAGCAGGTTGATCAGAGGTCATCTGGGCGCGTGTATCTCGTTATCACAAGAGATCTTGTACCGGCCCGCTTGTGAGAGGTACCTTCTTGTTTTGCAATTCGCTTGTTAGTGTTTTGATCGACACGGGTGCATCTCATTCTTTTTGTGTCTCACGATTCGCAGATCTATTTTGGAGTTGGAGTTACGCTTAGCATCTCCTATTTGTGTAGTGTCACCACTTGGGGGTGAATTGTTTTTGTGGCAAGGTGTTACGGGTTGTGATATAGAGGTCGATGACCATAGAATTCCTTTTTCTTTTGTGGTTATGCCCATGAAAGGCTTCGATGTTATTTTGGGTATGGACTGGTTATCATCATACCGGGCATTTATTGATTGCTACCGTCAGAGGGTCACTTGTTGTACAGTTAGCGGAGAACGTTTTCATTTTCTGGGGGACAGGGTTGGTAGTGTTTTGCCACCAGGGTACGATCCGCGAGGGCGGAGTGAGCTTAGTGGTCTACTTGCTAGCTTTGAGAGTAGTGAGTGTGATGAGACCCAGATTGCGTTGCCGAGAGTGGTTTGTGAGTACTCGGACGTTTTTCCCGAGGATCTTGTTGGTTTTCCACCTCATCGAGAGATTGAGTTCTCTATTGATTTAGTGCCCCAAGACGACGCCTATTTCTATGGCACCTTACCGCTTTTGCCCCGGGAGTTAGTTGAGTTGAAGGTTCAACCTGTGAGTTGCTAGATAAGGGCTATATTCGTCCTAGTGTTTCGCCATGGGGAGCACCGGCCCTATTTGCTAAAAAAGAAAGGTGGTGCTTTGAGACTGTATAGATTACGGAAATTGAATCGGCTACGGTTAAGAATAAGTACCCTATGCCTCGTATAGATGATTTGTTTGACCATTGAAGGGTTCCGTTGTTTCTCTAAGATAGACTTGAGATCGGGTTATCATCATTGAGAGTCGAGAGGAGGATATTCAAGACGGCATTCCAGACGCTGTATGGCCACTATGAGTTTCGGTGATGCCGCTTGGGCTCACCAATGCACCCAAGTGATGTTTATGGATTTGATGAACCGGATCTTCCGGAATTCTTAGATCGTTTTGTGGTCGTCTTCGTGGGCGACATTACATTTATTCACCTTCAGAGGAGGAGCACGAGGAACACTTGAGAATGGTGCTTGAGTTACTTAGAGCCCATAAGCCGTATGCTAAGTTTGGGAAGTGTGAATTCTGGCTAGAAGAGGTGAAGTTCTTAGGCCATGTAGTTTCTGGGGAAGGGGTGTCTGGTGGTACATCCAAGAACTGAGCAGTGCAAGATTGGGCACAGCCTAAGAGTGTATTTGAGATCCGCAGCTCACAGGATTAGCTGGTATTACCGGTTTGTGAAGGATTTCTCCGAGTTAGGCTGCAGATTGACTAGATTGACTCGGAAGGAGTCAAATTTGTATGGAGTGAGACTTGTGAAAAGTCGTTTGTGAGTTGAAGGTTAGATTGACCACCGCTCCGGTCTTGATTATTCCGGAGAGAGGGTTGGGTTATGCAGTTTACTGTGACGCCTCACGAGAGGGTCTGGGTTGTGTGTTGATGCAAGAGGGAAAAGTGGTTGCCTATGGCTCATGTCAGTTGAAAATTCATGAGAAGAATTACCCTACACATGATTTAGAATTAGCAGCTGTGATATTTGCCTTGAAGATTTGGAGGCATTATCTGTATGGTGAGAAATTTGAGGTATTCTCCGATCATAAGAGTCTGAAGTATCTGTTCACACAGAAAGACTTGAATCTGAGGCAGAGGAGGTGGATGGAATTTATTGAGGATTATGACTTCGAGTTGCACTATCATCCGGGAAAGCCCAATTTTGTGGCCAATGCCCTTAGCAGCAAATCTGTTGATGACTTAGCTACTATAGCCATCCGGGAGTGGGAGATCTTGGGTACAGCTTGGGGAGTTTGATTTGCATCTGGCGAATCCGTTGAGGTCTGCCTTATTTTCTGTTGTTGCCTGACCTACACTTGTGACTGGAGCGTAAGAGGCTCAGAGGGGTGATCTTGAGGTAGAATCTCTCCGAGAAAAGATTTCCATTGGAAAGATTGAGAAGGGTTTGACGGTGTATCCCGACCTGAGTGTGAGATACCGAGACCGTCTGTTTGTGCCGGAGTCTTGCCGAGAAGAGGTACTCCGAGAGTTTCATCATTCGCGCCTTGCGGTGCATCCGGAGGTACTAAGATGTATCAGATTTGGGTCGCCAGCTTTTGGTGGCGGGTATGAAGAGAGATGTGGCGCCAGATTCTAGGTGCCTTACTTGTCAGCAAGTAAAGGCCGAGCATCAGAGGCCAGCGGGTTTGCTGCAACCCTTGCCTATTGCCGAGTGGAAGTGGGAGCATGTCACCATGGACTTCGTTGTAGGCCTTCCTAGGACACAGCGGGGTAGTGATGCTATTTGGGTGGTTGTAGACCGGTTGACGAAGTCAGCGCATTTCATTTCTATGCGTGTTAGAGATTCGGTGGATCATCTTGCCGATTTATATGTTCGGGACATAGTGAGGTTGCACGGGGTCCCAGTGACGATCGTCTCAGATAGAGATCCTCGTTTTACTGCCAGGTTGTGGCAGAGTTTGCAGAGTGCTTTAGGCACTAAGTTGACTTTTAGCACGGCTTATCATCCTCAGACTGACGGGCAGTCCGAGCGTACTATTCAGATCCTTGAGGATATGCTTCGGGGTTGTGTTCTTGATTTCAGTGGGTCGTGGGAGAGGCACTTGCCATTGGTAGAGTTTGCCTATAATAATTGTAGTGACCCTCACCTTACTCTTGACATACTTGCATACATTCATATGTGATCTTGACTTGTTGTGTTGCATTAGCAAATTTAGTCTTGTCTTATTCGGGTGTTGCTTGCATGCCTTGTCATTTCCTAGTGAGTACCGCTGAGGTCATCCTAAGCCTGTAGCTATTTAGTGGAGTCCCTTTGTTTGACCTCCACCTTCGCCTTGGCATATTGGCCGAGATGATTATCATCTGGGCCGAGGTGTGTATCGCCAAGGCCGAGATGTGTATTATCTGGGCCGAGATGCTATCCTTGTACCAAGTGATCTTGACACGGAATGGTATGACATGGGCGAGGTGTGGCACATCTTGGCGAGGGTGTGTACGCTAGGTCAGTGTTGACCTTCCTAGTCGGGATCATCATTCCTTGACTTGCGAAGTCATTGTCTTTTGTTTGCCGAAGTCTTGTTGTTGGCCGATGTCATTACCCGCCGGAGTCCCTTGCTACCTAGCTTCTTGAACACGCTTTGTCAGAGACTTGTCTTTTCAATCAATTACCTTTTTGAGTTGAACCAACCAACTGCTGCCACGTGTCCGGGCTGAGTGTTATATCAGCTGGCAAGTCTAGAAATGTCTCATTTTGTGTTTCAATCGTGTTCTTGAGGAGAGAGAAGGTAGATAGCAAGCTTGATCCTTGGTGTTTGATCCGTTGGATTTGTGATTTGAGGTTAGAATCTTCACCTCCTCTTGTTGTTCTTGATGATCACCTAGCTGCATTGCATGATTGAATCTGTTTTTGCATGTCATACTTTGATTTAAAGTTGGTTTTGGAAAGAAAACGTGACCTTCATGTGTTCTTGAGGAAAACCTCATTTTGATCCGAAAGTTTGGAACAAGAATCATGTTTTTGTGTTTGTTCTTGCATGGTCTTCTTGAATGGGCACCCAGGTCCATGTTTTTAAACTCATAGCATGAAATCTGAAGTCTTATAATCATAAGTTGTGATCCTTGCATTCATCTCCTTCATGGTCTTCATATTCATGTTCTTCATGTTCTTGAGTAGAGGGGAAACCCAGATTTTCCCGGCTTCATTTCCTTGTAAGTGGCCCTCGGGACCACACCTCGGCGAAGTGTGGGACCTCGGCCAAGACTTGATTGGTGCCCAAAGATGTTTCTCAGGTGGGAAACAATGTTTGTTTTGACTTGACTTAGTTTAGAAGAATGCCGAGATCATTTGTATGCATGAGAAGCTTGTTTAAGAATGCATTCAATGGACTTGCCGTGTGTTTGTAGGACTTGGATTCACCTCGACGCCGACGTCCGAAGAACTACGTGAGTGGTATTTTAATAAAGATATGTTATAAAGCTTTGATGAAACCTTGTTTTGCCTTGTTTGGAAAGTATTTGTAAGCATGAATGATTATCCCTATTTGCAGTAAGTAATATATCTTGTTTTGATGACATCCTCGGGTAGTCCGTACGTGCCAAGGGACTTTAAGCATTTGTGGCACCAGTCCGTACGTGCTAGGGGACTATAAGCATTTGTAGCACAAGTTTGGAAGTCCGTACGTGCCAGGGGACTTTAAGCATTTGTGGCACAAGTCCTTAGTGTTCGGGGACTATAATGCAACGACACCATCGATTTGAGATCTCTCTTGTTTTGTCTTGTCTTGCCTTGCCACTGACGGTTTTACCGCGTGGGCCTTGTTTGTCCGAGATGTCATCTCTTGTATTATATTGATGTTAGTAAACATCCCTTGAAGCTTTGAAAGATTTGATAGATGCACCTGATTTGTTCCATGTACTATTTTGTTAAAAGACCTCGGATGTCATTCATGAAAACCCTTTATTATCTATGCCATTCACTGAGTATCCAAGCTCACCCTCTCTATATATATATGTAGGTGATGAGCAGGTCGTGATGACGCCTAGTTGTGCTTAGCCGGCGTGTTTCTTTGTAGCATTTGCCGATGTGTTTTGGATCCATGTTTTGCAACATCTTGAAGATCATGCTTCTTGGTTATTTCATTGTATTTTGTATTTGATGGCTGAGAAGCCTTTTGATCAAGATGTAATTTTTGTATTTCATTATTTTGTATTAAAGCTACTATAAGATGTCTGTCATTTCATTTAACTCAAGCACTGCTCTTATGGACTACCTTATTTTGTTTATTGCTTCCGCACTAGTAAGCCCCATATGTTTACTCTGATTTGTGTGTGTTTTCTTGCAAGTGGCCTTGGGTAATCTCGAATTACTGGCCATCATGGCACCATTCTACTAGGGGCGGAATGGGGTCGTGACAATAATAGCTTCCAGTCTAGTATCGGTATGGCACCGTTTGAGGCCTTGTATGGCCGACCGTGTAGATCTCCTGTTTGTTGGGCCGAGGTGGGTGATGCACCTTTGTTGGGTCCGGAGTTGGTGAGAAGCAGCGGAGAAAGTTGAGCTTATCCGTAAGAGGCTTGTTACAGCCCAAAGTCGTCAGAAATCTTATGCTGACCGTAGGAGGAGACCTTTGGTGTTTGAGGTAGGTGATCATGTCTTTCTGAAGATATCACCTAAACGAGGGTTGATGAGGTTTGGAAAGAGCGGGAAGTTGTCCCCTCGGTTCATTGGGCCTTTTGAGATCCTTGAGAGGATTGGCGAGGCTGCTTATCGTTTAGCTTTGCCACCGCAATTATCCGGAGTTCATGACGTGTTTCATGTGAGTATGCTTGAATCTGAGCGGATCCGTCACATATATTGGATTGGGTGATTTAGTTATTGATGAGGATGTCTCATATGAGGAGAGACCGGTTCGAGTCTTGGATAGGCGGGATCAAGTTTTGCGTGGCAAGACCATCCCTTTGGTGAAAGTTTTGTGGAAGCATCACGGAGTGGAGGAGGCCACTTGGGAACGTGAGTTGGAAGTCCGTGAGAAATGTCCGGAATTGTTTACTGATTTGTAATCTTGTATTTAGATTATGTAATATTGTTGAACTTAAGAGTTTTATATATGTCTTAAGTTAGGAAAACATGGAGAATGTTTTGGTTTAATGTTAACATTTTGAAACTTGCTTTTTATGGAAGTGGAGTATAACATTTATATATTGAATGTATTATTTATATCATGAGATTGAATATGATATGGAAATTGTTAACATTGAAAAGGTTAATGCATAAAATTGATGCAGGTTGAAATATACGTTGGTTTATACATATTGTGAGATGCCTCTTGATAAGAGATGAAGTGACCAATATTGGTCAAGTTGTTGATTATTGTTTTATATATCATTGGGAATTAAGAAAAACTTGTTTTTACAAACTCATGCTTAATTTCGGGGACGAAATTCTTTTAAGGGGGGGAGGTTATAGCGACCCCGGTCTTTTTCCCATTTGATTATTGTATCCGGACTTACGTTCCGTGGATTCCGCTGTTATATTTGTTGTTGTTGTCCTTTAATTCCTTATTCTTGGGTTATAGGATGTGTTGGGTGGGTTTGGAACAGGTTGGTTGAGCGTAGGAACCAAAACTAGTTGCCCAGATTTTTGGCTTGTCCGCTGGAGGGGGGAGTTTGACGCTCGAGCGGGGATTTGTTGTTGCTTGTCCGCTCGAGCGGGGGTTTTGGCGCTCGAGCGGGAAAAACACCCATCCAAGATATCTCTTGTGCGAGGTTGGGCCCGGCGGAGTTGGGCGCCGGCGGAGTAATGTGTGCCGCCGAGCGAGTTGGACGCTTCGGCGGGAGCTTATCTTGAAAGTGCTGAGAGTGTGCATCCGCCGCTCGAGCGGGAGTTTGGCCGCTCGAGCGGGGCGGCTGGGTATAAAATCGTGTTTTTGGCGTTTTAAAGCAGTTTTTCATCCTCTTTTCGGATTCCAAACCCTAGGTTACGAGTTCTCTCTCTCCCAACTCATCTTCTCCCCTAGGATTGATCTATCTAGAGTGGATTTCTACCCTAGTTCCTTCACAAATAAGATAGAGGAGAGTGAGGGCTTTCATTTAATCTGAGCAATTGTTGGTTTGGAGCACTTTGGAGTTTTGGGCATCATCTTCATCTTCTTCTTTTGAGCTATTGCTTCGAGGTAGGGATTTCCTACTCCTTGTATACGTTTTAATCCTAAGTGTTGGTGTTTTGGTATGTGGGGTGGGGGGGTTAGTTTGGTAATTTTGGGAGAAACCTTAGGGTTTGTCATAGATTAATTCATGTAATTAATTTAAGGGGGAATTGTGTATTGATTAAATTCATGAGATTTGGGGAAATTGAGATTTGTTGATGTAGTTGAATATTTAATCACTCATCTGTGAAATTGATATTATATATATTATGATATTTATTTCTTGCTTAGAAATAATTGTTTTGGGCTATCGGTGGAGGATAGCTAGTGATTGTTGTAGACCTTGCATGTGGCTTAGGTATAACTGGAATTTAGTCATTTATGTTGACTGTTGAATTAATACAGAACATTACTTGTATTAATTATGTGTTGTATATGGCAAGTATTGATTATGTTGCATATGCATTTGGTAGTGGAGAAGATAGGGGATGAACTCCCCGGTTTAGGGGAAGAAAGGGGATGGACCTCTAAATCAGATTTGTTGGGAGGAGAAAGGGGATGGACTCCAGTAGCATCACTTATGTGTGTGCTTATTGATAATAGAATTATTTCTATTCGTTGTTGTTATGATACACCACCACCATGTGTATCAGTTGGGAAGTATGGAAGTGAAGTTGATTGTGAATGATGTAACACCTGCATGTGTGTTTATTATGTTGTAAGAAAGGTTTAACCTGATTTGTTATCTTTGTTGAGTTGTTGGCCAGGTTCTGAGCCATGTTGGTATAAATGGGAAGTGAATTGTGTCATAGACCATGTGTCATAGACAATGTAGGCATTCGTGTCTTAAAATTTGGAATTTATTATCTTGTGCTAACCATGTATCGGATGCTAATGCTTTAGTTAATTCTTATGCCTAGTTTAGTATGTTTCTACTGGGCTGTGGCTCACCCTATATGGGAACTTCATTTTCAGGTTCAGGTGGTTCACTCCCTCCAAGGACTTAGCTTGTGAGGAATTGAATTTGAAGACTTATTTTATTTTTATTTGTTTTATTTGAACAATGTAATCTTTCAAGCCTAGGGCTTTATCTGTTTTTGAGTTAGAACTCAGTGAATTGTGTCCAAGTGTTAACTTGGCAAGATGTAAGCCTGTAGGGCATTTTCTGATGTTTTATTTCATAATACTCTGATGGATGGACTTATATTATTGTTTTAATATAACGATGCATGTTTATATTATTTATTATGAGTTTATTTTTGAGGGCGTTACATTAACAATGGAAGTTAATTCAAGAAACCATTATACCTTAACAGTTTATTCGTAAATTAAAAAAAAAAAGAGGAAGTTGAATAGAAAAGAAAATTGAATAACTATGGAAGTTGAATAAAAATAAAAATGGAATTTGCATGAAATTAACAATGGAATTTAATTCAAGAAACCACTATACCATCTATTTGGAAATTAAATAAAAAAGAAAGTTGAATAAAAATGGAAGTTGAATAAAATAAAAATGGAATTTGCATAAAATTAACAATAGAAGTTCATTCTATAAACCACTATACCTTAACGATCTATTTGGAAATTAAATATAAAAGGAAGTTGAATAGAAAAGGAAATTGAATAAAAATTAAAGTTGAATAAAAATAAAAATGGAAGTTCATTCAAAAACCACTATTTGGAAATTAAATAAAAAAAGAAGTTGAATAGAAAAGGAAATTGAATAGAAATGGAAGTTGAGTAAAAATAAAAATGGAAGTTGCCTAAAGTTAACAATGGAAGTTAATTCAAGAAACCACTATACCTTAACGATTTTTATTTTTATTCAACTTTCATTTTTATTTTTATTCAACTTCCATTGTTAATTTTACGCAACTTCCATTTTTATTTTTATTCAACTTCCATTTTTATTCAACTTCCTTTTTTATTAAATTTCATTTTGTATTCAACTTCCTTTTTTTTTTTTAATTTACAAACAGATCTTCAATTTTTATTCAATATCCTTTTCTATTAAACTTCCTTTTTTATTTAATTTTCAAATAAACCGTTAAGTTATAGTGGTTTATTGAATGAACTTCCGTTGTTAATTTTATGCAACTTCCATTTTTATTTTTATTCAATTTTCATTTTTACTTTTATTCAACTTAATTTTTATTCAATTTGCTTTTCTATTCAACTTCCTTTTTTTTTTTAATTTCGAAATAGATCGTTCAGGTATAGTGGTTTCTTGAATGAACTTCCATTTTTAATTTTATACAACTTCCCTTTTTATTTTTATTCAACTACCTTTTTTGTTAAATTTCCTTCTCTATTCAACTTCCATTTTTATTTTTATTCAACATCCATTTTCATTTTTACTCAACTTCCATTTTTATTTTTATTCAACATCCATTTTCATTTTTACTCAACTTCCATTTTTATTCAATTCTATTTTCTATTCAACTTCCTTTTTTATTTAATTTCCAAATAGATTGTTAAGGTATAGTGGTTTCTTTAATGAATTTCCATTGTTAATCTTATGCAACTTCCATTTTTGTTTTTATTCAATTTCCTTTTCTATTGAACTTCTTTTTTTTATTTAATTTCCAAATAGATCATTAAGTTATAGTGGTTTTTTGAATTAACTTCCATTGTTAACTTTAGGCAACTTCCATTTTTATTTTTATTCAACTTCCATTTTTATTCAATTCTATTTTCTATTCAACTTCCATTTTTATTTAATTTCCAAATAGATCGTTAAGGTATAGTGGTTTTTTGAATGTACTTCCATTGTTAATTTTGTACAACTTCCATTTTTATCCAATTTTCTTTTCAATTCAACATCCTTTTTTATTTAATTTCCAAATGGATTGTTAAGGTAGAGTGGTTTCTTGAACGAACTTCCATTGTTATTTTTATGCAACTTCCATTTTGGTTTTTATTCAATTTTCTTTTCTATTCAATGTCCTTTTTTTATTTAATTTCCAAATAGATCATTAAGGTATAGTGGTTTCTCGAATGAACTTCCATTTTTATTTTTATTCAACTTCCATTTTTATTCAATTTCCTATTCTATTCAACTACATTTTTTTATTTACTTTCCAAATAGATCGCTAAGGTATAGTGGTTTCTTGAATGGAATCCTTTTCTATTCGACTTCCTTTTTTATTTAATTTCCTTATAGATTGTTAAGGTATAGTGGTTTCTTGATTAAACTTCCATTGTTAATTTTATGCACTTCCATTTTTAATTTTATTCAACTTCCATTTTTATTCAATTTCCCTTTCTATTCAACTTCTTGAATGAACTTACATTGTTAATTTTATGCAACTTTCATTTTTATTTTTATTCAAATTTCATTTTTATTCAATTTCCATTGCTATTCAACTTCCCTTTTTATTTTTATTCAACTACCTTTTTTTATTTTTATTCCATTTCCTTTTCTATTCAACTTCCTTTTTTCTTTAATTTCCCAATAGATCGTTCAGGTATAGTGGTTTCTAGAATGAACTTCTATTGTTAATTTTATGCAACTTTCATTTTTATTTAATTTTTATTTAAGTTGAATAAAAATAAAAATGGAAGTTGCATAAAATTAAGAATGTAAGTTCATTTAAGAAACCATAATACCTTAACGATCTATTTGGAAATTAAATAAAAAAGGACGTTGAATAGAAAAGTAAATTGCATAAAATTAACAATGGAAGTTCATTCAAGAAACCACTATACCCTTACGATCTATGTAGAAATTAAATAAAAAAAGAAGTTGTCACACCCCACTTTTTATTACTTGAAGTATTACCAAATTCATTAACTTAACTCCATTTCAAAGATAACATGCGGAAATAAACTTATATATTCAACTCATGGAAGTGAATAACAACACCCTCATTCGTATGCAAAGTAAATACAACATGAGCATGCTAAATAAATTGCCCTTGGGCTTACATCACGAATGAATCAAGAAAAAGGGTGCAACCCTTTTACATATATGGCATTCAGCCAACACAAAGAGGCCCCGTGGCCAACAAGTAGGTAGATCCAATCTTGTAGCACATCCTGCTAAACACCTGAAAAAGATTCAACAACGTGGGATGAACATATAGTCCAGTAGGGGTCTCAACATGATCCTTAACAATAACAACTTACAGATAGCTATGATCATGAACGCTCATTCTCGTACTAGAATAGTAATGTGACAGTTTATACAAAATATATATATGTATGAACTTTTCTTGAAAACAACCATTTCATTCAACGCTATAAGCGATTCATCTTTCTTTTCCTTTCATTAACCCCCATTCCCAATCTTTCATAACATTAACAATTACTTAGGAAACAAATTCACTAAGCCCACTACCCTCTTCCATTTTTCCACACATACAACAAATGTGCCTTTTCAAAACATATTTCTAAAATGTTCAATTTCCTTCACACTTCCAAAAGACAAATGGACATTTCGGTTCAATCCCAATTCTATCATAATTATACATGCACACCTTTATAGAAAATGGGAAACAATAACCCGCCAACATGAATACAATCCACCAATGAAGTAACTCGTCCCTCCGAACTGTAACTAATCAAGTCCATGATATTTTCAGATACAGTGAAACAACAACAACCAAACTTTGCTCTACCAGCTATGTGCCTAGTAAGCCAAAGATACACCTCTCACAACAACATACCAGTTTACCAGGCGCTAGCTGGAAGGGTGTGGCACCTTAGATTCTCAGCACAGTCATGTAGACACCCCATTTTTGACCGTCCTTAAGACTCAGACGTCATCAATTGAGCGCTTGGTGATGTTGCATATTGTGCTCGTTCTGAGGTTGCGAAGTCCCGGCTACGAGCCTTGCCTCCGGACTTTCGGACTCTTTTGTGCTTTGTCTCGGTTTGCGAACCAGGCTCGGTTTTCTCTGTTTTCTCTTTGAGAAGGGAGGGAGAGGTCTCGTAGACCATCTCTCAATGGCCGTAGGCTACATTTCGTGGCCATAGGCCATTTTGCCCATTCGAGCGGTTCCGGTTTGAGCCGTCGGCCGTGTGCCTCTTGGGACCGCCTAACCACCTCCGTTTGCCGGTTTTTGGCATGTATCTTATTTACTCCTTTTAGGGACCTTGTGGTCCGAGAGACCAACCGTGGTCGTGCACCACTCTGCCTAACACCTACTTCGGGGCCCCGTGTTTCGGCTCCCGAACCTTCCGTTCTACATTTTTGGGCTCCGACCGAACTTGAGATAGTCATATTTTGAGGTCCTTTTCATGTTTGATTAAGGACCTTTTACTGTTTGACATCTCCATCTGTCACTTGCTTGTTTACCTCTTTTTGGGCCTATTTTTGCACCGCATTTTAGGCGCACTTGCGAGCTGTTTCGGGCTTGGTCGGAACCTACAGAGTCTCTTATTTTGAGCCCCTCTCCAACTTTGTTGAAGGGCTCTCGGCCATCTGAGGCCCGTAGCTATCACTTACCCCTTTTGCACCTTTGAACCCCTTAAAGCTTCTAGAAGCTTGAACCCTTTGGCCAAGCTTCTTGGAGAAGCTTGGCCAGCTGTATTAGCTTCTCCTAGAAGCCTTGCACCCCCCCCCCTTTGAACCCCCTTGGCCCCTTTGACCCTTTCCATTTACTTAGCCTCTAAGTCTTGGATTATACTTGCCTATATAAGCATGCCCCCTCTCCATTGCTCAAGGGTTGGAGGTTTGAACAAAAAACCAGCAGATATATATGTATATCTGATATATACATATATATCCTACCCCCTCTCTCCATATCTCTCCCATTCAACCTCCAAAGCCCATTGTTCTTGAGCCATTCCATCACCACCACCTAGCACCACCACTACCACTCCATTTCCAACGACTTGGGGCTGTTTTGCAGAGGTTGGGAGCACCTAAACTTGGTCTAAAACCTGCTGGTTTGCCGGTCTTCAAGGGTAAGTCTTCATCTTCCCCTTTCTAGCTTTTTCTTGCTTCACATCTAAGCCCTAGTTGCAAGCACTTTTGGGCTCCGACCCAAACTTAAAATAGTCTTATTTTGGGGTCCTCTTCATGTTTGATTGAGGACCCCTTGCTGTTTGGTGGCTGCATCTAGCACCTATCTCAATATCCTCTTGTATGCCATGTTTCTTGCATAGAATATTTGGCTTGTGTATGATCTGTTTCAGAGCATTATGTAAGCTAAGAATAGGCTTATTTTGAGCCCTTCTTCAACATTGTTGAAGGGCTCAACATTGTTTGGATAATCCTTATGCTACTTGCTTTGAAATCCATGTGATTTACCGTAATTTTGCATGCTTTATTAGCCTATCTTGCTTCTGTTTTTGTGGCTGGTCATAAACTGAAAATGTGCTTGTTTTTCCATGTATAAGATCTATTTTTTGTTTTTTAGGCCATCCATGACATGCCTTATATAGTCACTTTGCATTTTGGCTTGCTAGCCTTGGGGTGTGTGAGTCTTTAGCATGTTTAGCTTGCCTTGATCTCATGATGTGGCATCATTTTAGATCACATTTCAGTCCCTAAATCATGCTCACATGTTTTTGCTTGCCATCCCTTTCATGTTTCAAAGGTGTGCCCTTTTATGCCTAGGAATAGGCCTTATGCATGCTTGTGTTTTTGGAGCATTTTGGGGCTGTCATTAGGGGGGATTTGAGTGTATTTTCACATGCTGAAAAATCTGTTTTTGGTTGCTTGATATGTGCCATGATTGGTCTTGGTAGTGGTGGAAGGGTGCTCCCTTGTTTATGCCTTGGTTTTAGGCCCATTGGTTTGCATGCTTGCACAAGTTTTGGTCACCATTTTGGGCATGTTTGGCCCCTGTTTTAGGCTTGTTTGGGGCTGCCTAATCTAGTTTAAGTCCATTCCTCCATGTGTTGTAGCATGCTTACTTTGTATGTTGTCACATACTTGGTCCGTTTGCATGATGTTGCATGCTATACATTGTTCTCAACATGTTGCTCTTTGCATGTTTGATATATTTGCATACTTGTTCCATGCCTTGCATGTTTGTTTGTCTCGGTTACATGCCTAACATACAATGTTTACTTACATTACCATGTTGCATACCTAGCTTCACATGCTTAGGATTGCCTTGCATGAGCATGCATACTTAGCCTCTTGAAGTGAGTGTGATAGAGGTTAAGTCCCCATTCGTTGGATCATTTGCATTGCATTTCATTTGAAATTAAAGTTGCATACTTGGTTCTTTGGGCCATCATGCATGGAAATGCGTGATTGGTGGCTCGGGAATCGAGGTACATGCCCCTTTGAGTCACAAACATGATAAGGGACTTGTTTGGTGCATACATATGCCTAAAAACCCATGCCATGCACTGCTGTCTCATTGCTTGTCTTGTCAAACTGCTCTCGCAGAATTTAGTGCCGACCGCACTCTATAGTGCCGACCGGCAATCTTTTGTGCCGATAAGCTCATCGAAGCCGGTGGTAAATCTAAGCGACGGTAGCCACTCACTCTAGCCGTGATGTGCAATGCATTTAGAAGGTGTCTGGAACTTTGGTAATTTTGGAGGGACAGGCAAAAACAGAGGCAACAGTGGCATGGTGCGGACTTTTCAAGTAGTCGGATCCGAGCATGCGTGCATCCCTCTTCCCGAGGCCTTTTATTGCTTTCAGAGTTTAATTAATTTGTTAATTAATTAAGGGTCTGTAATAATTAATTAGCTAGGATAGTTGATTTATTATTTGGGATTGATATTATTCTTTTGGTCCCTCAGGTGTGAGGGCATATCTGTAATAAGTGTGGGTGAGTGGCATGTATGTCTTCCAACCCCATTTCTTTCTCCCTTTATTTACCTCGCTTAGAATGATAGATTAGGGCATATTTAATTCAGCATATCTTATGCAATACATGCGCATCCATGCATTTGTTGACATGCATCGGGTTCGCACATCATACAAAGCGCATCGTACTTTCAATTCCAAATTGAATACGTGTTATTTGTAGCATTCCATATGCCATGTTTAGGATAGCCGAGCTGCCTAGGTTACATCTTTGCATGTGTTGCATTAGACATTTCAAGATGCTTAGGTCCATGCATGGATTTCTAATAAGCTTGCTTTTGGCTCGAGTACTAGGTGAGCTTTCGTGCTTTAGCATATCACATGTGTGTAAATGTTGCCATAATAGCTTGACTACTATGAGGCTAAGTGCTTATGTGATATAACTGCATGAATGCCTGTGGGTGGAGGTTAAATTACCTAAATTGGGACAACACATTAAAACTGAGGTTTAAAGCCCACTAGATAGTGGCAAAATCGTCTTTTCTAAAAGCCCGCTTAAGAGTGGCAAAACCTGCATTTTAGCCTACTTGCGAATAGCAAATCATTTTCAAAACAAACATGTGGTGTTTTGTTCCAACTTAGGCGATTTGGTCTATACTTGTTTGCTGTGCGCATAACATAGTAATTCTAGGCTAATAACCGGAATAAGAACATGTAATGTTTTCAAAATCGGATATCACGGTTAGTAGAGGCCGGTCTTCGGACGGCGAAAAGGGGTGCTCATAGTGACCTTCCCGATAGTACCCAAGCTCCCGAGCCAAGACCACTTTGGTGATGACGGACACGTGGCCTTCGGCACCGAGTCAGGGTTTCCTAGATTTCCCATTTTAAAAAATATTTAGGTGGCGACTCTGTAATCTGGCAAAGCAGTCCATGTTTGGCACTACTTTTCAAAAAAATCTGTTTTCTCAAACGATTTGCCGGATTTGGACTCTTTGGTTCAGATTTAGAACCGCGACACAAAAAGGGAGTCCGAACTGTAGAGCGAGGTCCCCCGCGGGCGTGCTACAAGTCAATTCTCCAGGCGCTAGCTGGAAGGTCACGGTACCTATGATTCTTAGCGCGAAGTATCACACCACCAACCAAAATACAACAGGGCATAACTAACATGTATAACACATACACATCAACCATTAAGATACAAGCAATGTGTTAAAGTAGATAAACACATAGGTGTAATGCATACACGACAATTCAACACAACCGTGTCATTCTCCACCGATGACCAAGGACAAAACCTCTAGATGCATGTATCTAGTACGTCTATTCAAAGACTCAAAAAAAAAAAAATCATGAGATCACAAACCCAACAATGACATTAACATGGTAGTTAAAGATACAACCTTCACATATGTGTGTTCAACACTCCAAATACAACAACCCAATTCTTATACTTATTTCAGAAATACTTTTCCCAGTTCACAAAATGGATTCCACTTCCTTTTGTTTTCACAAAACCAACTCCATCCCTTTTGTTTCCACAAAACCGATTCCATTCCTTTTGTTTTTACAAAACCAATTTCAATGACAATAAAGCCATAACTCATTTTAATCCATTACATTCTTTTCACAGCCATTCCAAATTAATTATGCAAATTAAGTCATAATCATTAGATTAGGGTTTTCCTCCCTCTTTCTCAATATTAATCAAAAAGGCTCAATCATCTACAACAAACAACAATGACCTCATTTAAGACCCAAAATACATAAGTATTTGCCCAAAGATTAAAACCCCTCTATTAATTTATTAAATCAAATAAAAGTTAGGGTTTCCTCTCCTTTCAACAACAACATGCTAATTAACACACCAATTAGCCCAAGTCACAACTAATGATAATAAACCCATATTCAAACAACCAACCCAAGGTTCAATCTCATGATTTTCAACAAATCCAACATGATATAATTTTCATGCAATACAAAAACTACCACATGTCTATTTATAGACGGAGTATTGAAAAACAACAAGGAGAATCCCTACCTCAAATGTAGAACCCAAGGAGAAGAAGAGCAAAACTCGGAAGTGCTCCAAATCTGAAATTTCTCGGATCAAGACGAAGCCCTCGACGATCAACACAACTTTTACAAAGGCCGAAGGATAGGAAGACACTCCAACTAGATCAAACCCTAGAGAGAAGTTAGGTTTTAGAGTGAGGAGCTCTCAAAATCGCTTTTGGGAAAGTAAGAGAGAGAGAGAGATTGTAAGGAAGTGATTCAGAAATGCCTTACAACCAACTGATATACGACAGGTCCGCTCGAGCAGAAAACACAACGCTCAAGCGTCAAGAACAAAAATCTGAGTCCGCTCGAGCGCAATAAGGACCGCTCGAGCGCCAAGACACAAAAGTAAAGCACATCCGCTCGAGCATGAAAGACCAGTCCGCTCGAGCGCAATTCTCTCCTTCCCAGAACTTACACCAAAAAGGCACTGTCCGCTCGAGCGCCAACAATCCTGCTCGAGCGCGATCCGCTCGAGCGCAAGAAACCCGCTCGAGTGTAGAAATCACACCTGTAGAAGTTTTGCAGGGACACGAAAACCTGGAAGGGTGTAAACCCCGCTCGAGCGCAGGAATTCCCGCTCGAGCGGACCATTCAAAAAGAACTGGGCAACAACAATGGGAGCCAAAGCTCTACCAACCTGTAACAACCAAACCCAACACATCCTAAAACTCAAACAAATGGATTTAAAGGATGACAACAAGACAAATACAACCACCAACTCCACGGAACAGAGTCCGAAATACAACTGAACAGTAAAGGGACAACCGGGATCGCTATAGAAGTTCAATAGAAAAGTAAATTAAATAAAAATGGAAGTTGAATAAAATTAACAATGGAAATTCACAAGTTACATAAAATTCACAATTCAACTTCCATTTTTATTCAATTTCCTTGTCTATTCAAGTTCCATTTTTATTTAATTTCCAAATAGATCTTTAAGGTATAGTTGTTTCTTGAATGAACTTCCATTTTTATTTTTATTCAACTTCTATTTTTATTCAATTTCCATTTCTATTCAGCTTTCCTTTTTTCTTTAATTTCCAAACAGATCGTCAAGGTATATTGGCTTCTTGAATTAACCTCCATTGTTAATTTTAGGCAACTTCCATTTTTATTTTTATTCAACTTCCATTTTTATTTAATTTCCAAATAGATCGTTAGGGTATAGTGGTTTCTTGAATGAACTTCCATTTTTATTTTTATTCAACATCCATTTTATTCAACTTCGATTTTTATTCAATTTCCTTTTCTATTCAATTTCTTTTTTTTATTTAATTTCCAAATAGATCGTTAAGTTATAGTGGTTTCTTGAATTAACATCGATTGTTAATTTTATGCAACTTCCATTTATATTTTTATTCAACTTCCATTTTTATTCAATTTCCATCTCTATTCAACTTCCTTTTTTTATTTAATTTCCAAACAGATCGTTAAGGTAAAGTGGTTTCTTCAATGAACTTCCATTTTTAATTTTATGAAACATCCATTTTTATTTTTATTCAACTTCCATTTTTATTCAATTTCCATTTCTATTCAACTTCCATTTTTATTCAATTTCCTTCTCTATTCAACGTCCTTTTTTATTTAATTTCCAAATAGATCGTTGAGTTATAGTGGTTTCTTCAATGAACTTCCATTTTTAATTTTATGAAACATCCATTTTTATTTTTATTCAACTTCCTTTTTTATTTAATTTCCAAATAGATCGTTAGGGTATAGCGGTTTCTTGAATGAACTTTCTTTTTATTTTTATTTTTATTCAACATCCATTTTATTCAACTTCGATTTTTATTCAATTTCCTTTTCTATTCAACTTCTTTTTTTATTTAATTTCCAAATAGATCGTTAAGTTATAGTGGTTTCTTGAATTAACATCGATTGTTAATTTTATGTAACTTCCATTTTTATTTTTATTCAACTTCCATATTTATTCAATTTCCTTCTCTATTCAACTTCCTTTTTTTTATTTAATTTCTAAATAGATTGTTAAGGTATAGTTGTTTTTTGAATTAACTTCCATTGTTAATTTTAGGCAACTTCCATTTTTATTCAATTTCCTTGTCTAGTCAACTTTCTTTTTTATTTAACTTCCAAATTAAAAATGGATGTTTCATAAAATTAAAAATGGAAGTTCATTGGAGAAACCACTATACCTTAACGATCTATTTGGCAATTAAATAAAAAAAGAAGTTGAATAGAAAATGAAATTGAATAAAAATAAAAATGAAAGTTGCATAAAATTAAAAATGGAGGTTCATTCAAGAAACCACTATACCTTAACGATCTATTTGGAAATTAAATAAAAAAGTAAAAATGGAAGTTGAATAGAACATGAAATTGAATAAAAATGGAAGTTGAATAAAAATAAAACCGGAAGTAGCATAAAATTAACAATGGAAGTTCATTGAAGAAACCACTATACCTTAACAATCTATTTGGAAATTAAAGAAAAAATGAAGTTGAATAGAAATGGAAGTTGAATAAAATAAAAATGGAAGTTCATTCAAGAAACCACTATACCTTAACGATATATTTGGAAATTATATAAAAAAGAAGTTGAATAGAAAAGGAAATTAAATAAAAATGGAAGTTGAATAAAAATAAAAAAGAAAGTTGCATAAAATTTAAAATTGAAGTTCATTCAAGAAACAATATACTTTAATGATCTATTTGGTAATTAAATAAAAAAGGAAGTTGAATAGAAAATAGAATTGAATAGAAATAGAAGTTGAATAGAACATGAAATTGAATAAAAAAGGAAGTTGAAGAGAGAAAATAATTGAATACAAATGGAACTTGAATAAAAATAAAAATGGAAGTTGCATAGAATTAAAAATGGAAGTTCATTCAAGAAACCACTATAAGTTAACGATCTATTTGGAAATTAAATAAAAAAAAGAAGTTGAATAGAAAAGGAAATTGGATAAAAATGGAAGTTGAATAGAAAAGGAAATTGAATACAAATGGAAGTTGAATACAAATAGAATGGAAGTTCATTCAAGAAACCACTGTACCTTAACGATCTATTTGGAAATTAAATAAAAAAGGAAGTTGCATAGAGAAGGAAATTGAATAAAAATGGAAGTTAAATGAAAATATAAATGGAAGTTGCATATAATTAAAAATTGAAGTTCATTTAAGAAACCACTATACCTTAACGATTTACTTGGAAGTTAAAAAATAAAGTTGAATAGAAAAGGAAATTGAATAAAAATGGATGTTTCATAAAAGTAAAAATGGAAGTTTTTTCAAGAAACCATTATATCTTAACGATCTATTTGGAAATTAAATAAGAAAGAAAGCTGAATAAAAAAGAAATTGAATAACTATGGAAGTTGAAGAAAAATAAAAAAGGAAGTTGTATATAATTAACAATGGATGTTCATTCAAGAAACGAATATACCAAAACGATCTATTTGGAAATTAAATAAAAAAGGCAGTTGAATAGAAAGGGAAATTGAATAAAAATGGTAGTTGAATAAGAATAAAAATCGAAATTCATTCAAGATCCCATGATACCTTAATGATCTATTTGGAAATTAAATAAAAAAAAAAGAAGTTGAATAGAGAAGGAAATTGAATAAAAATGGAAGTTGAATAAAAATAAAAATGGAAGTTGCATAAAATTAATAATGGAAGTTCATTCTAGAAACCACTATACCTTAACGATCTATTTGGAAATTAAAAAAGAAAAAGAAGTTGAATAGAAAAGGAAATTGAATAAAAATGGAAGTGGAATAAAAATAAAAGTGGAAGTTGCATAAAATTAACAATGGAAGTTCATTCAAGAAACCACTATACCTTAACGATCTATTTCGAAATTTTAAAAAAAAAGAAGTTGAATAGAAAAGGAACTTGAATAAAAATAAAAATCGAAGTTGAATAAAAATAAAAATGGAAGTTAAATTTCGTTTTCTATTCAACTTTTTAAGTAGGTATGAGTTCCAAATAATGTATATTAAACTTTGATATGATGTTTATGGACTGTTAATCTTATGCAACTTCCATTTTTAATTTTATTCAACTTCCATTTTTATTCAATTTCCTTTTCTATTGAACTTCTTTTTTTTATTTAATTTCCACATAGATCGTCAAGGTATAGTGGTTTCTTGAATGAACTTTCATTTTATTTTTATTCAACTACTATTTTTATCCAATTTCCTTTCCTATTCAACGTCCTTTTTTATTTAATTTCCAAATAGATCGTTAAGATATAGTGGTTTCTTGAATAAAAACAAAAATGGAAGTTGAATAGAATTAAAAGTGGATGTTCAATTTCCTTTTTTATTCAACTTCCATTTTTATTCAACTTCCATAGTTATTCAATTTCCTATTCTATTCAACATCATTTTTTATTTAATTTCGAAATAGATCGTTAAGTTATAGTCGTTTTTTTGGAAGAACTTCCATTTTTAATTTTATGGAATTTTCCCTTTTATTTTTGTTCAACTTCCATTGTTATTCAATTTCATGTTCTATTCAACTTCCTATTTTATTTAATTTCCAAATAGATTGTTAAGGTATTATGGTTTATTGGGTGAACTTAATTTTTAATTTTATGCAACTTCCATTTTTATTTTTATTCAACTTCCATTTTTATTCAATTTCCTTTTCTATTTGACTTCCTTTTTTATGTAATTTCCAAATAGATCGTTAAGGTAGAGTGGTTTTTTTAATAAACTTCAATTTTTAATTATATGCAACTTCCATTTATATTTTTATTCAACTTGCATTTTTATTCAACTTCCATTTTTATTCAATTTTCATTTTTATGCAACTTCCTTTTTTATTTAATTTCCAAATAGATCGTTAATTTATAATGGTTTCTTGAAAGAACTTCGATTTTTAATTTTATGCAACTTCTATTTTTATTTTTATTCAACTTCTAGTTTTATCCAATTTCTATTTGTATTCAACTTCCTTTTTTATTTAATTTCCAAATAGATCGGTAAGGTATACTGGTTTCTTGAATGAACTTCCATTTTTAATTTTATGCAAATTTCATTTTTATTTTTATTCAACTTCCATTTTTATTCAATTTCCTTTTGCATTCAACTTCCTTTTTTTATTTAATTTCCAAATATATCGTTAAGGTATAGTGGTTTCTTGAATGACATCTATTTTTTATTTTATGCAACTTCCATTTGTATTCAATTTCTTTTTCTATTCAACTTCATTTTTTATTTAATTTCCAAATAGATCGTCAAGGTATAGTGGTTTCTTGAATTAATCTCCATTTTTAATTTTATGCAACATCCATTTTTATTTTTATTCATCTTCTGATTTTATCCAATTTTTAATTTCCAAATAGATCGTTAAGGTGTAGTGGTTTCTTGAATGAACTTCCATTCTATTTGTATTCAACTTCCATTTGTATTCAATTTCCTTTTCTATTCAACTTCCTTTTTTATTTAATTTCCAAATAGATCGTTAAGGTATAGAGGTTTCTTGAATGAACTTCGATTTATATTTTTATTCAACTTCCATTTTTATTTAATTTCCAAATAGATTGCTAAGGTATAGTGGTTTTTTAAATTAACTTCCATTATCAATTTTAGGCAACTTCCATTTTTATTTTATTCAATTTCCTTTTCTATTCAACTTACTTTTTTATTTAATTTCCAAATAGATCGTTAAGGTATAGTAGTTTCTTGAATTAACATCGATTTTTATTTTTATTCAACATCCATTTTTATTTAATTTTCTTTTCTATTTAACTTCTTTTTTTATTTAATTTCCAAATAGATCGATAAGGTATAGAACAACGTAAAAAGGAAGTTGAATAAAAACGCATGTTCATTCAAGAAACCACTATACCTTAACGAATTATTTGGAAATTAAATAAAAAAGAAGTTGAATAGAAAAGCAAATTGAATAAAAATAGAAGTTGCACAAAATTGAAAATTGAAGTTCATCCAATAAACTACCATATTTTAAAGATCTATTTCGAAATTAAATAAAAAAAAGACGTTGAATAAAAATGGAAGTTGAATAAAAATAGAGAAGGAAGTTGCATGAAATTAAAAATGGAAGTTCATCCAATAAACCACTATACCATAATGATCTATTTGGAAATTAAATATAAAAGGAAGTTAAACAAAAATGGAAGTTGAATAGTAAAAGAAATCGAATAAAAATGGAAGTTGAATAAAATTAAAAATGGAAGTTCATTCAAGAAAACACTATATCTTAATGATCTATTTGGAAGTTAAATAAAAAAGGAAGTTGAATAGAAAACAAAATTGAATAAAAATGTGAGTTGCCTAAAATTAACAATGGAAGTTAATTCAAGAAACCATTATACCTTAACGGTTTATTTGTAAATTAAAAAAGAGAGGAAGTTGAATAAAAATAAAAATGGAAGTTGTATAAAATTAAAAATGGCAGTTCATTGAAGAAAGCACTATATCTTAACGATCTATTTGGAAATTAAATAAAAATGGAAGTTAAATAAAAATAAGAAAGGAAGTTGAATAGAAAACAAAATTAAATAAAAATGCAAGTTGCCTAAAATTAACAATGGAAGTTAATTCAAGAAACCATTATACCTTAACGATCTATTTGGAAAGTAAATAAAAAAATGTAGTTGAATAGAATAGGAAATTGAATAAAAATGGAAGTTGAATAAAAATAAAAATGGAAGTTGCATAAAATTAAAAATTGAAGTTCATTCAAGAAACCCCTATACCTTAACGATCTGTTGGAAATTAAATAAAAAATGAAGTTGAATAGAAAAGGAAATTGAAGAAAAATGGAAGTTGAATAAAAATAAAAATGAAATCACTATACCTTAACGATCTATTTGGAAATTATATAAAAAAGAAAGTTGAGTAGAAATGGAAATTGAATAAAAATGAAAATTGAATAAAAATAAAAATGGAAGTTAATTCAAGAAACCACTATATCTTAACGATCTATTTGGAAATTAAATAAAAAATGAATGTCGCATAAAATTAAAAATGGAAGTTCATTCAAGAAACCACTATACCTTAACGATTTATTTGGAAATTAAATAAAAAAGGAAGTTGAATAGAAAAGTTAATTGAATAAAAATGGAAGTTGAATAGAAAAGAAAATGGAACAAAAATAAAATGGATGTTGCCTAAAATTAACAATGGAAATTAATTCAAGAAACCACTATATCTTAGCTATCTATTTGGAAAGTAAATAAAAAAATGAAGTTGAATAGAATAGGAAATTGAATAAAAATGGAAATTCATTCAAGAAACCACTATACCTTAACGATCTATTTGGCAATTAAATAAAAAAGGAACTTGAATAGAAAAGGAAATTGAATAAAAATAGAAGTTGAATAAAAAGAGGGCTTTGTTATTTTGATTCTAAAAAGTGTATTTTGGGTTTCAAAATAATGGTATTGTTGTTGGTTGTTGATTTTTGGACCATTGGGTTGTTATTGGAAAAAGGGGTAGAAAACCCTAATTTGTTATATAAATTAGTTGGTATAATTAATATGGTAAAGTTGTGGATTTATGGAATTGAGTTGGGAATAATGAAATTGACTCATTATATTGTGAAATGGTGGAGTTGGATTTATTAATCGCTCACTTTTGAAAACATTGATATTTTATCTGTTAGAGCTTTTATTATCTGTTTAGATATAACTGCTTGGGCTACTAGGTGGAGGCGCTTTTGATTGTTGTAGACAATGCATGAAGATTAGGCAAACTAAAACTAATCAATTGGATGTGTCATAGAGTATGACGGTTGAAAGAATACATTAACTATATGTATTGACTGATTGTATATGATCTATGTTTATATACATGTGTTGTATGGGAGGAGATAGGGGATGTACTCCATGGTTTAGGGGAAGATAGGGATGGACCTCTAAACTGGACTTTTGTGTGACATTGATACAGCACTACAATGTGTATCAAGTGTTGATTATGGAAGTGTTTGAATTGATTCGATATAGCACTAAAATTTATATCGCTATCAATTGTGAAGTGTAGAGGTGATTCTATGTTATGTTGATACAGCACCGAAATGTGTATCCTTCGTAAAGTACAGAAATGAATTTCGCGTTATCGATACAACATTATAATGTGTATTCGTCATGAATTTCGAAAGTGTTTTAAGGATGAGTCTAAATCTCATTCAGTTATTTGGCTAGGTATTGAGCCTTGTTTTCAAACTCAAAGTTGAAAAAGAAATGAGAAATGAAATGTAACATGGACTTAATGTCATGGAACCGGAATGTGAGATATGTGGATGTATTTGTGTTGAATGGTTATCAATTGCTAAAGTCTTAGTTATTGCTCATACTGTGTTTAGCATATCTCTACTAGGCGCTGGCTCACCCTATATGGGACATTATTTTCAGGTGCAGGTAGCATGCCACCTCCAAGGACATAGCTTGGATGATGATGAGAGTTGAAGACTCTTTTTGTTTATTTTGTTTGTATTACATGTATACCAAGCCAAGGGCTTCTTTTGTATAGAGTTAGTACTCTTATTTTGTGCAACCAAGTGTTGACTTGGAAAGCTGTAAGCCCGTAGGGTATTTGCTTTTGTTGTTAACATGTAATACTGTTGTAAGAATTACTCTAATGAATAGAAGAATATTTATCTTTTATATCAACACATGTCTAAATTGATGGGTTCTAATGTTATTATTTTGAGGGCGTTACAACTTGGTATCAGAGCGTACCGGGTTCGAATACTTTGGGTACATGGGAAGTGATTAGTATCACAATGGGTTTGTCTCGCTTGTTAGAGACTTAAGTGTAATGTAATGTGTTTATGTGATAACATGTTTATGTGACTATTTGGATATGGGATTTAATTTCTAGGATGTTGATTGGATCCTTGGGTTTCTGTGAGTTTTGTTGGAAAAGCACTTGATCAATGCTGTTTCTAACCAGAACTCTAGCAATGCCTCGGGACTATCATTATCTGGAAATGAAATTCGTAAGTGCTTATGTGTTTATGTGCTTACGTGGGGTGAATTACAGTTGTCCATGCATTAGGACGCGAGTGTTATAGCTTCGGCATATTTGTGAATGTGCTAACGTTCTTCGTTACCTTTATTATGATGTCAAGACGAGGACGAGGTGGTAGACGTGGTAGGCAGGAGATACCTTTACCGGATGCTATTCCGGCACAGCAGAAGGGGGTTGGCCAGGCCAATGTGGCCGAACCAGCAGGTCAGGAGGCTATGGGCGCCTTAGCCTGTGGGATAGCCGATGCTTTGAGGAAGTTTATCGGTATTCTTAGAGCTGAGAATCCAGTTCAGGCTCCAGTGTAGGCCCAGGTTGCTGAGGCAGGGCCTTCCTTCTTGAAGAGGGAGTTCTTCCGGTCTAACCCGGACGAGTTTGTTGGAGATCCAAAAGAGCCACTTAAGGCGGGTGAGTGGTTGGAGCCGATGAGTAAGACGTTCAAGATGCTTGGCATCAAGAACGGAACATTGAAAGTGACCTTGGCATCTTTCCAAGCTGAAGGGAGATCTTGGTCGATGGTGGAAGTTTGTGAAAGGTCGTTTGGATGGCACTTGGGAGGCTTCGTGGGTGCTTTCCAGAGAAGTTCTTATCTCCAATCGAGAGAGAAGCCGAGAGGCCGCTTTGCCTTTTGCGATTGAGTTCTTCATGGCCGAGTATGAGGTTTGCTTTACTAGCTTGTCGAGTTCACACTGAACTTGTGGCATCCGAGGAACGCCGTTGTGTTGAGTTTGAGAAGAGGTTGAGGTTGGTGGGTCTATGATCCGAGACTATGGGCGCTTGGTTGATCTGCAGCCCATATGGAGATCATGATCACGAGGAGGAAGAGGGATGAGGGGCTCCAAGAGGAGCCAGATGGTCAGGTTGTCACGCCCACTTTTTATTACTCAAAGTATTACCAAATCCATTAACTTAATTCCATTTAAGAGATAACATGCGGAAATAAACTCATATATTCGTAGAAGTGAATAACAACACTCTCATTCGTATGCAAAGTAAATACAACATGAACATGCTAAATAAATTGCCCTTGGGCTTACATCATTAATCAAATGAAGGGTACAACCCTTTTACATATATGGCATTCTGCCTACAACAAAGAGGCCCCGTGGCCAACAAATAAGAAGATCCAAATCTTGCAGCACATTCAGCTTAACACCTGAAAAAGGTTCAACAACGTGGGATGAACATAAAGTCCAGTAGGGATCTCAACATGGTCCTCAACAATAACAACTTACAGATAGCTATGTTCATGAATGCTCAATCTCATACTAGGATAGTAATGTGACAGTTTACACAAAATATACATAAGTATGTACTTTTCTCGAAAACAACCATTTCAATCAACGCCATAGGCGATTCACCTTTCCTCTTTCTTAAACCCCATTCCCACTCTTTCATACATTAATAATTACTTAGGAAATAAATTCACTAAGACCACTACTCTCCCCCATTTCCCAAACATACAACATGTGTACCTTTTTCAAAACATATTTTTAGAATATTCGATTCCCTTCAATTCCCAAAAGACAAAAAGACATTTTGGTTTCTTTAAGTCACAATCATATCTATACATGCAAACCCTAAATAAAAAGGGAGATAACAAATCATCAACATGTATAAAAATCAACAGATGAGGCAACCGGGCCTTCCAAAACTGTAATGAACACAATCCATGATGTTCCTAGATATGCAGAAACAACAACCACAAAACTTCGCTCTACTAGCTATGTGCGTAGTAAGTCAAAGATACACCTTTCACAACAACAACAACAAGAAGCCAGTTTACCAGGCGCTAGCTGGAAGGGTATGGAGCCTCCGATTTTTAGTGCAGTCAGTTCTCCGGGCGCTAGCTGGAAGGTAACGGTACCTTTGATTTTAAGCGCAGTCAGTTCTCCAGGCGCTAGCTGGAAGGTAACGGTACCTTTGATTTTAAGCGCCGGATATAACACCAACAATCACAGCACAACAGGGCAAAACCAACATGTATATTGCATACACATAAACTAACAAGATACCAGCAATGTGTTAAAGTAGATGAACACATAGGTGTAATGCACACACGACAATTCAACCCAACTACGTCATCCTCCACCGATGACCAAGGACAAAACCTCTAGATGCATGTATATTGTACATCTATTAACAGACCCAGTTATCATGAGACCACAAACCCATCAACAATACTAACATGGTAGTTTAAGATACAACAATCCAATTTTCATATTTATTTCAAAAATACTTTTCCCATTTCACAAAACAAATTCCACCTCCTTTTGTTTGTGCAAAACCAACTCCATCCCTTTTGTTTTCACAAAATCAATTCCATCCCTTTTGTTTTCACAAAATCAATTCCATGGACAATAAAACCATAACTCATTTTACTCTACCACATTCTTTTCAAAGCCATTCCAAATTGATTATGCAAATTAAGTCATAATCATTAAATTAGGGTTTTCCTTCCTCTTTCTCAATATTGAACAAAAAGGCTCGACAAACAACAATGACCTCATTTAAGACCCAAAATACATAGGTATTTGCCCAAAGATCAAAACCCCTCTATTAATTTACTAAATCAAATAAAAGTTAGGGTTTTCATCTCCTTTCAACAACAACACGCTAATTAACACTCCAATTAGCCCAAACCACAACTAATGATAGTAAACCCAAGTTTAACACCCAACCTAAAGTTCAACCTCATGATTTTCAACAAATCCAACATGATATACTTTTCATGCAATACAAAAAAAACTACCACATGTCTATCTATAGACGGGGTACTGAAGAAGAACAAGGAGAATCCCTACCTCAAATGGAGAACCCAAGAGAAGAAGAGCAAAACTCGGAAGTGCTCCAAACTCCAACTTTCTCGGATCAAAATGTAGCCCTCGACGATCAACACACTTTTTGTAAAGGCCAAAGGGTAGGAGAACCTCTAACTAGATCAATCCCTAGAGAGAAGGTGGGTTTTTAGTGAGAGAGGCTCTCCAATGGAGTTTTAGAAAAGTAAGAGAGAGAGTGAGGATGTAAAAAGTGATTTAAAATATCATATCTGCTAACTGATATACGACTCTCCCGCTCGAGCGGAGAACAGGACGCTCAAGCATTAAGAACAAAAACTGGACACGCTCGAGCGCAAGAAGTCCCGCTCGAGCTCCAAGGCACAGAAACAAAACACATCCACTCGAGCGCGAAAACCAGCCCGCTCGAGCGTAGATTCTCCTCTTTCAGAAACTTCACAGACAATGAACTACCCGCTCGAGCGCCAACAGACCCGCTCGAGCGCAACCCGCTTGAGCGTAAGGAAACCCGCTCGAGCGTGAAAAACACACTTGCAGAAGTTTTGCAGGGGCACGAAATACTGGAACTGTGAAAACCCCGCTCGAGCGCTAAGAGGCCCGCTCGAGCGCACCACCAAGAATCTGGGCAACAAGGAATGGAGCTAAGGTTCAACCAACTTGTTCGAAACTCAAATGTATGAAATCAAAGGATGATAACAAGACATAAACAACCAATAACTCCACAGAACTGAGTTCGGAAAACGATTTAAATTGGGAGAGAAAAATCGGGATCACTATAACCTCCCCCCCCCCTTAAAGAATTTCGTCCCCGAAATTAAGGATACGCCAAAACCCGGGTACTAGGAGAGGAACTATTCTCCCTACAAACCTTCGATTCACTCTTACCAAGGAAGAGACTAACCAAGGGAACACTTTCTCAAAGACAACACTTAGGCACGAAAGCCTCAATCAGACCAAACTTTCCCCGAAACAAATCACCAACAACCAACTAGCGCTTCAAGCTAAGCCACTACTCAACAACATAACTCCCAAAATGCAACCAAAGAAAATCTTCTGAGAAAATAATAAGAAAATATTTTCTTGTTCAAGAGACATTTCTCAAGGATAGTCAAATTTTCAATGTTGGCATTCCGAAATAAACCTTGCATTCAAAAACACGGTGTTATCCAAAACACATAATCACCCAGTTTATTTTCCAAAAAGATTCATTTGAAATTTCTCAAAATCCTTGAATTAAATCAATTTCTCAACAACGCCCTTAGATGGCCCAAATACTAGGAAATTTTTTTTCTTTTCCATTTCTTTCCAAAATAACACTATCAACAACCATCACGCACACAGTGATGCTACAATCAACACAGAACATAACATTTCTATAATGATAGTTAATAGAAATAACAACAGTACTGTCAACACATAAGGCATAAGAAATTCATGGTTTTGCAATTTCATCCTGCCTCCCTTTACTTAACCAACTTAATAACATACACCTGGCTCAGAACCTGGCCAAAAATAAGAAATTCAACTTCCATTTTTATATAATTTCCTTTTCTATTCAACTTACATTTTTAATTTTATGCAACTGCCATTGAAGAAACCACTATACCTTAGCGATCTATTTGGAAATTAAATAAAAAATGAAGTCAAATAGAAAAGGAAATTGAATAAAAATAAAAATAGAAGTTGCATAAAATTAACAATGGAAGTTCAAGAAACCACCATACATTAACGATCTATTTGGCAATTAAATAAAAAAGAAAGTTAAATAGAAAAGGAAATTGAATAAAAATGGAAGTTTAATAAAAATAAATATAGAAGTTGCTTAAAATTAAAAATGGAAGTTCTTTCAAAAAATCACTATACCATAACGATCTATTTGGAAATTACATAAAAAAGGAAGTTGAATAAAAATAAAAAAGGAAGTTGAATAGAATTAAAAATGGAAGGTGATTTATTTGTAAATAAAATAAAAGGATGTTGAATACAAAAGGAATTGAATAAAAAGGACGTTAAATAGAAAAGGTAACTGAATAAAAATGGAAGTTGAATAAAAATAAAAATGGAAGTTGTATAAAATTAAAAATTGAAGTTCATCCAATAAACTACTATACCCTAACGATCTATTTGGAAATGAAATAAAAAAGAAAGTTGAATAGAAAAGGAAATTGAATAAAAATGGAAATGGAATAAAAATAAAAATAGAAGTTGCATAAAATTAAAAATGGAAGTTCATTCAAGAAACCACTATACCTTAACGATCTATTTGGAAATTAAATAAAAAAGGAAGTTGAATAGAAAAGGAAATTGAATAAAAATAAAAATGGAAGTTGAACAAAAATGGATGTTGAATAAAAAGGAAATTGGATAAAAATTGAAGTTGAATAAAAATTAAAATGGAAGTTGCATAAAATTAAAAATGGAAGTTCTTTCAAAAAACCACTATACCTTAATGATCTATTTGGAAATTAAATAAAAAAGAAAGTTGAATAAAAATGCAAGTTGAATAAAAATAAAAATGGAAGTTGCCCAAAATTAACAATAGAAGTTAATTCAAGAAACCACTATACCTTAGCAATTTATTTGGAAAGTAAATAACAATGGAAGTTGAATAGAAAAAGAAATCGAATAAAAATTGAAGTTGCATAAAATTAACAATGGAAGTTCATTGAAGAAACCACTATACCTTAACGATCTATTTGGAAAGTAAATAAAAAAATGAAGTTGAATAGAATCAGAAATTGAATAAAAATGGAAGTTGTACAAAATTAACAATGGAAGTTCATTCAAGAAACCACTATACCTTGACGATCTATTTGAAAATTAAAAATTAAAAAAAAAAATGGAAGTTGAATAAAAATAAATATGGATGTCGCATAAAATTAAAAATGGAGGTTTATTCAAGAAACCACTATACCTTAACGATTTATTTGGAAATTAAATAAAAAAAGGAAGTTGAATAGAAAGGGAAATTAAATAAAAATGGAAGTTGAATAAAAATATAAATGGAAGTTGCATATAATTAAAAATTGAAGTTTATTAAAAAAACCACTCTACCTTAACGATCTATTTGGAAATCAAATAAAAAATGAAGTTGAATAAAAATGGAAGTTGCATAAAATTCTGGCTGAAGTTAATTCAAGAAACCACTATACCATAAAGATCTATTGGGAAATTAAATAAAAAAAGAAGTTGAATAGAGAAGGAAATTGAATAAAAATAGAAGTTGAATAAAAATAAAAATGGAAGTTGCATATAATTAAAAATGGAAGTTCATTCAAGAAACCACTATACCTTAACGATCTATTTGGCAATTAAATAAAAAAGGAAGTTGAATAGAAAAGGAAATTGTATAAAATCGGAAGATGAATAAAAATAAAAATGGAAGCCGCATAAAATTAACAATGTAAGTTCATTCAAGAAACCATAATACCTTAACGATCTATTTGGAAATTAAATATAAAAGGAAGTTGAATAGAAAAGGAAATTGGATAAAATCAGAAGTTGAATAAAAATAAAAATGAAAGTTGCATAAACTAAAAATGGAAGTTAATTCAAGAAACCATTATTCCTTAACGATCTGTATGGAAATTGAATAAAAGAGGAAGTTGAATAGAAAATAAAATTTAATAAAAAGGAAGTTGAATAAAAAAAAAATAGAAGTTGCATAAAATTAAAAATGAAAGTTCATTGAAGAAACCACTATACCTTAACAATCTATTTGGAAATTAAATAAAAAAGAAAGTTGAATAGAAAAGGAAATTGAATAAAAATTGAAGTTGAATAAAAATAAAAATGGAAGTTGAACAAAAATAAAAGTGGAAGTTGCATAAAATTACAAATGGAAGTTCATTCTAGAAACCACTATACCTTAACGGTCTATTTGAAAATTAAATAAAAAAGGAAGTTGAATAGAAAAGGAAATTAAATAGAAAAGGAAATTGAATAAAAAAGGAAGTTGAATAAAAATAAAAAGGAAGTTGCATAAATTTAACAACGGAAGTTCATTCAAGAAACCACTATACCTTAACGATCTATTTGGAAATTAAATATAAAAGGAAGTTGAACAGAAATGGAAGTTGAATAAAAATAAAAATGGAAGTTGCATAAAATTAAAAAGGGAAGTTCATTCAAGAAACCTCTATACCTTAAAGATCTATTGGGAAATTAAATCAAAAAAGAAGTTGAATAGAAAAGGAAATTGAATAAAAATGAAAGTTGAATAAAAATAAAAATGGAAGTTGCATAAAATTAAAAATGGAAGTTCATTCAAGAAACCACTATAACTTAACGATCTATTTGGAAATTAAATAAAAATAGAAGTTGAATAGAAAAGGAAATTGAATAAAAATGGAAGTTGAATAAAAATAAAAATGGAAGTTGACTAAAAATAAAAAAAGAAGTTGAATAGAAAAGTAAATTGAATAAAAATGGAAGCAGAATAAAAATAAAAATAGAAATTGCATAACATTAAAAGTGGAAGTTAATTCAAGAAACCACTATACCTTAACAATCTATGTGGAAATTAAATAAAAAAAGAAGTTCAATAGAAAAGGAAATTGAATAAAAATGGAAGTTGAATAAAAATAAAAATAGAAGTTCATTCAAAAAATCACTGTACCTTAACGATCTATTTGGAAATTAAATAAAAAAAGAAAGTTGAATAGAAATGGAAGTTGAATAAAATAAAAATGGAAGTTGCCTAAAATTAACAATGGAAATTGCATAAAATTAAAAATGGAAGTTTCATAAAATTAAATAAAAAAGAAAGTTGAATAAAAAAGGGAGTTGAATAGAAAATGAAATTGAATAAAAATGGAAGTTCATTCAAGAAACCACTATACCTTAACGATCTATTTGGAAATTACATTTTTGATTTGATCCAATGGAAGTTAATTTCCCTTTCTAGTTTTATCCAATTTTTAATTTTATGCAACTTCCATTTTTATTTTTATTCGACTTCCATTTTGATTCAGCTTCAATTTTTGTTCAATTTCAATTTTTATTCAATTTCCAAATAGGTAGTTCAACTTCCAAATAGAGCGTCAAGGTATAACAGTTTCTTAAATCAACTTGTGTTTTTATTCAACTTCCTTTTCTTATTCACGTTCCATTTTTATTTTTGTTAAACTTCAACTTTTATTCAAGTTACTTTTCTATTCAACTTCCTTTTTTATTTAATTTCGAAATAGATCGTTAAGGTATAATGGTTTCTTAAATGACCTTCCATTATTATTTTATGCAACTTCCATTTTTAATTTTATTCAACTTCCATTTTTATTCAATTTCCTTTTTTATTTAATTTCCAAATAGATCTTTAGGGTATAGTGATTTCTTGAATGAACTTCCATTTTTAATTTTAGACAACTTCCTTTTATATTTAATTTCCAAATAGATCGTTAAGGTATAGTGTGATCTTGAATGAACTTCAATTTTTAATTTTATGCAACTTCAATTTCTATTTTTATTCAACTTTCATTTTTATTCAATTTCCTTTTTTATTCCACTTCTTTTTTTATTTAATTTCCACATAGATCGTCAAGGATTCAAGAAACCACTATACCTTAACAATCTATTTGGAAATTAAAAAACAAAGGAAGTTGAATAAAAATAGAAGTTGCATAAAATTAAAAATGGAATTTGAATAAAAATAAAAATGAAAGTTGCATAAAATTAAAAATGGAAGTTCATTCGAGAAACTACTATACCTTAACGATCTATTTGAAAATTAAATAACAAAGAAGGTTGAATAAAAATAAAAATGGAAGTTGAATAGAGAAGGAAATCGAATAAAAATAGAAGTTGCATAAAATTAAAAAATGGAAGTTCATTCAAGAAAACACTATACCTTAACGATCTATTTGGAAATTAAATAAAAAAGGAAGTTGAATAGAAAAAGAAATTGGATAAAAATGCATGATGAATAAAAATAAAAATGGATGTTGAATAAAAATAAAATTGAATAAAAGGGGAAGTTGCATAAAATTAAAAGTTGAAGTTCATTTAAAAAACCACTATACCTTAACGATCTATTTGGAAATTAAATAAAAAAAGAAGTTGAATAGAATAGGAAATTGAATAAAAATGGAAGTTGAATAAAAATAAAAATGGATGTCGTATAAAATTAACAATGGAAGTTAATTCAAGAAACCACTATACCTTAGCGATCTATTTGGAAAGTAAATAAAAAAAATGAAGTTGAATAGAATAGGAAATTGAATAAAAATAGAAGTTGTATAAAATTAAAAATGGAAGTTCATTCAAGAAACCACCATATCTTAACGATCTATTTGGAAATTAAATCAAAAAGGAAGTTCAATAGAAAAGGAAATTAAATAAAATAAAAATGGAAGTTGCATAAGATTAACAATGGAAGTTCATTCAAGAAACCACTATACCTTAACGATCTATTAGGAAAGTATATAAAAAAGAAAGTTGAATTGAAAAGAAAATGGAATAAAAAGGGAAGTTGAATAAAAATAAAAATAGAAGTTGCACGAAATTAACAATGGAAGTTCATTTAAGAAACCATTATACCTTAACGATCTATTTGGAAATTAAATAAAAAAAGAAGTTGAATAGAAAAGGAAATTGAATAAAAATGGAAGTTGAATAAAATAAAAAATGGAAGTTCATTTAAGAAACCATAATACCTTAACGATCTATTTGAAAATTAAATAAAAAAAGGAAGTTGAATAGAAAAGGTAATTGAATAAAAATGGTAGCGGAATAAAAATAAAAATAGAAGTTGCATAAAATAAAAAATGGATGTCATTCAAGAAACCACTAGACCTTAACGATCTATTTGGAAATTAAATAAAAAAGGAAATTGAATAAAAATGGAAGTTGAATTGAAAAGGAAGTTGAATAAAAATAAAAATGGAAGTTGCATAAAATTAACAATGGAAGTTAATTGAAGATCACAGTATACCTTAACGATCTATTTGGAAATTAAATGAAAAATGATGTTGAATAACTATGGAAGTTGAATAAAAAAGATACCACTATACCTTAACGGTCTATTTGGAAATTAAATAAAAAAAGAAGTTGAATAGAAAAGGAAATTGAATAAAAATGGAAGTTGCATAAAATTAAAAATGGAAGTTGCGTAAAATTAAAAATGGAAGTTGAATAAAAAAGAAAATTGAATAAAAATGGAAGTTGAACAAAAATAAAAATGAAAGTTGCATAAAATTAAAAATTGAAGTTCATCCAATAAACTACTATACCCTAACGATCTGTTGGGAAATTAAACAAAAAAAGAAGTTGAATAGAAATGGAAATTCAATAAAAATTGACGTTGAATAAAAAAAAAAATTGAAGTTGCCTAAAATTAACAATGGAAGTTAATTCAAGAAACCACTATACCTTTGCGATCTATTTGGAAAGTAAATTAAAAAATGAAGTTGAATAGAATAGGTAATTGAATAAAAATGGAAGTTCATTCAAGAAAGCACTATATCTTAACGATCTGTTTGGAAACTAAATAAAAAAGGAAGTTGAATAGAAAAGGAAATTGAATAGAAAACAAAATTGAATAAAAATGGAAGTTGCCTAAAATTAAAAATGGAAGTTCATCCAATAAACTACTATACCTTAACGATCCATTTGGAAATTAAATAAAAAAGGACGTTGAATAGAAAAGGAAATTGAATAAAAACAAAATTGGAAGTTATATAAGATTAACAATGGAAGTTCATTGAAGAAACCACTATACCTTAACAATTTATTTGGAAATTACATAAAAAAGGAAGTTGAATAGAAAATGAAATTGAATAAAAATGGAAGTTGAATAAAAATAAAAATGGAAGTTACATAAAAATAAACAATGGAATTGATTCAAGAAACCATTGTACCTTAACGAATTATTTGGAAATTAAATAAAAAAGGAAGTTGAATAAAAATAAAAATCGAAATTCAATGAAAAAACCACTATCCCTTAACAATCTATTTGGAAATTAAAGAAAAAAGAAAGTTGAATAGAAATGGAAATTTAATAAAAATGGAAGTTGAGTAAAAATAAAAATGGAAGTTGCATAAAATTAAAAATGAAAGTCCATTCAAGAAACCACCATACCTTAACAATCTATTTGGGTATTAAATAAAAAGGAAATTGAATAGAAAAGGAAATTAAATAAAAATGGAAGTTGAATACAAATAAAAATGGAAGTTGCATAAAATTACAAATGGAAGTTCTTTTAAGAAACCACTATACCATAAAGATCAATTGGGAAATTAAATCAAAAAGGAAGTTGAATAGAAAAGAAAATTAAATAAAAATGAAAGTTGAGTAAAAATAAAAATGAAAATTGCATCAAATTAAAAATGTAAGTTCATTCAAGAAACCATTATACCTTAGCGATCTATTTCAAAATTAAATAAAAAATGAAAATGAATAGAAAAGGAAATTGAATAAAAATGGAAGTTGCATAAAACTAAAAATGGAAGTTAATTTAAGAAACCACTATACCTTAATGATCTATTTGGAAATTAAATAAAAAAGGAAGTTTAATAGAAAAGGATATTGAATAAAAATTGAAGTTGAATAAAAATAACAATGGTAGTTGCATAAAATTAAAAATGGAAATTCTTTCAAAAAACCACTATACCTTAACGATCTATTTGGAAATTAAATAAAAAAGAAAATTTACTACAAAAAGACATTGAATCAAAATAGAAGTTGAATAAAAATAAAAATGGAAGTTGCATAAAATTAACAATGGAGGTTAATTCAAGAAACCATTATACCTGAACGATCTATTTGGGTATTAAATAAAAAGGAGGAAGTTGAATAGAATAGGAAATTGAATAAAAATGGAAGTTGCATAAAATTTAAAATGAAAGTTCTTTAAAAAAAACCACTATACCTTAACGATCTATTTGGAAATTAAATAAAAAAAGGAAATTGACTACAAAAGGTCATTGAATCAAAATGGAAATAGAATAAAAATAAAAATGGAAGTTGCATAAAATAAAAAAGAAAGTTGAATAGAAAAGTAACTTGAATTAACAATGGAAATTAAATAAAAAATGAAGTTGAATAGAAAAGGAAATTGAATAAAAATGGAAGTTGTATAAAATTAAAAATGGAAGTTGAATAAAAATAAAAAAGGAATTTGCATGAAATTAACAATGGAATTTAATTCAAGAAACCACTATACCTTAACGATTTATTTGGAAACTAAATAAAAAACGAAGTTGAATAGAAAAGGAAATTGAATAAAAATAGAAGTTGCATAAAATTAACAATGTAAGTTCATTTAAGAAACCACTATACCTTAACGATCTATTTGGAAATTAAAAATGGAAATTCAGTTAAGAAACCAATATACCTTAACGATCTATTTGGAAATTAAAGAAAAAAAGGAAATTGAATAGAAATGGAAATTGAATAAAAAGAGGAAGTTGAATAAAAATAAAAATGGAAGTTGCATAAGATTAACAATGGAAGTTTATTCAAGAAACCACTATAACTTAACGATTTATTTGGAAATTAAGTAAAAAATGAAGTTGAATAGAAAAAGAAATTGAATAAAAATGGAAGTTGAATAAAAATAAATATGGAAGTTACATAAAATTAACAATAGAACATGAAATTGAATAAAAATGGAAGTTGCATAAAATTAAAAATTGATTTTCATTCAAGAAACCACTATACATTAGCGATCAATATGGAAATTAAATAAAAAAGAAAGATAGATAGAAAAACAAATTGAATAACAATGGAAGTTGAATAAAAATAAAAGGGGAAATTCAATAAAATTGAGTAGAAAAGGAAATTAAAAATGAAAGTTGCATAAAATTTAAAATGGAAGTTCTTTCAAGAAACCACTATAATGAAAGTTGCATAAAACTAAACTTCCATTTTTATTCAATTCTATTTTCTATTCAACTTCCTTTAATTTCCAAATAGATCGTTAATGTATACTGGTTTCTTGAATGAACTTCGATTTTTATTTTTATTCAACTTCCAGTTTTTATTTTTATGCAACTTCCATTTTTATTTTTATTCAACTTCCATTTTGGAAATAAAATTGAAGATGAATAAAAATAAAAATGGAAGTTGTATAAAATTAAAAATGGAAGTTAATTGAAGAAACCACTATATCTTAACGGTCTATTTGAAAATTAAATAAAAAAAGAAGTTGAATAGAAAAGGAAATTGAATAAAAATCGAAGTTGAATAAAATTAAAAATGGAAGTTGCATAAAATTAAAAATGGAAGTTCATTCTACAAACCACTATACTTTAACGAATTATTTGGAAATTAAATAAAAAATGAAGTTGAATAGAAAATGAAATTAAAGAAAAATGGAAGTTGCATAAAATTAAAAATCGAAATTCATTCAAGAAAACACTATATCTTAACTATCTATTTGGAAATTAAATAAAAAAAGAAGTTGAATAGAGAAGGAAATCGAATAAAAATAGAAGTTGCATCAAATTAAAAAATGGAAGTTCATTCAAGAAAACACTATACCTTAGATCATTAATTTCCATTTTTATTTTTATTCATCGTCCGATTTTATTCAATTTCCTTTTCTATTCAACTTCTTTTTATTTAATTTCCAAATAGATTGTTCAGTATAATGGTTTCTTGAATAAACTAACATTGTTAATTTTATGCAACTTCATTTTATTCAATTTCCTTTTCTATTCATTTTTATTTAATTTCAAAATAAATCGTTAAGTTATAGTTGTTTTTTGAAAGATCTTTCATTTTTTATTTTATGCAACTTCCATTTTTATTGTTATTCAACTTCCATTTTTATTTAATTTCTTTTTTATTCAGCTTTCTTTCTTATTTAATTTCCAAATAGATCGTTAAGGTGTAATGGTTTCCTGAAAGAACTTCCATTGAAACTTTTATGCAACTTCCATTTTTATTCTTATTCAACTTCTAGTTTTATCCAAATTCTTTTTCTATTCAACGTCCTTTTTTATTTAATTTCCAAATAGATCGTTAAGGTATAATGGTTTTTTGAAAGAACTTCCATTGTAAGTTTTACGCAACTTCCATTTTTATTTTTATTCAACTTCTAGTTTTATCCAATTTCCTTTTGTATTCAACTTCCTTTTTTATTTAATTTCCAAATAGATCGTTAAGGTATAGTCCTTTCTTGAATGAACTTCCATTTTTAATTTTATTGAATTTCCCCTTTTATTTTTATTCAACTTCCATTGTTATTCAATTTCATGTTCTATTCAACTCCTCTTTTTTATTTAATTTCCAAATAGATCGTTAGGGCATAGTAGTTTATTGGATGAACTTCAATTTTCAATTTTATGCAACTTCCATTTTTTTTCTTGTTCAACTACCATTTTTATTCAATTTCCTTTTCTATTCAACTTTCCAAGTTGAACTTTCTATTCGGAAATTAAATAAAAATGGAAGTTGAATGAAAAAGGAAGTAGAATAAGAAGGCAAATTGATTCGAGAAACCACTGTACCTTAATGCACTATTTGGAAATCGAACTTCCTATATGAAAATTGAATAAAAATGGAAGTTGAATAAAATAAAAATGGAAGTTCATTGAAGAAACCACTATACCTTAACAATCTATTTGGAAATTAAAGAAAAAAGGAAGTTGAGGAGAACAGGAAATTGAATAAAAATTGAAGTTGAATAAAAATAAAAATGGAACTTGCAGAAAATTAAAAATGAAAGTTTATTCAAAAAAACCACTATACCTTAACGATCTATTTGGAAATTAAATAAAAAAAGGAAGTTGAATAGAAAAAGAAATTGAATAAAAATTCATGTTCAACAAAAATAATAATGGAAGTTGCATAAAATTAGCAATAATAGTTCATTGAAGAAAGCAATATACTTTAACGATCTATCTGGAAATTAAATAAAAAAGGAAGTCGAATTGAAAAGGAAATTAAATAAAAATGAAAGTTGAATACAAATAAAAATGTAAGTTCCATAAAATTAATAATAAAAGTTTATTCAAGAAACTATTATACCCTAACGGTCTATTCGAAAATTAAATAAAAAAGGAAGTTGAATAGAAAAGGAAATTGAATAAAAATAGAAGCTGAATAACAATAAAAATGGAAATTGCATAACATTAAAAGTGGAAGTTAATTCAATAAACCACTATACCATAACAATCTATTTGGAAAATAATTAAAAAAGAAAGTTGAATAGAAAATGAAATTGAGTAAAAATAAAAATAAAAGTTGCATAAAATTGAAAATGGAAGTTCATTGTGAAACCTCTATACCTTAACGATCTATTTGGAGAAAAAAAAAAGAAGAAGAAGAAGTTGAATAGAAAAGGAAATTGAATAAAAATAGAAGTTGAATAAAAATAAAAATAGAAGTTGCATAAAATTAAAAGTGGAAGTTCATTCAAGAAACCACTATACCTTAACGATTTACTTGGAAATTAAATAAAAAATGAAGTTGAATAGAAAAGGAAATTGAAGAAAAATGGAAGTTGCATAGAATTAAAAATCGAAGTTCATTCAAGAAACCACTCTACTTTAACGATCTATTTGGAAATTAAATAAAAAAGGAAGTTGAATTGAAAAGAAAATTGGATAAAAATGGAAGTTGAATAAAAATAAAAATGGAAGTCGCATAAAATTAACAATGAAAGTTCATTCAAGAAACCACTATACCTTAACGATCTACTTGGAAATTAAATAAAAAACGAAGCTGAATACAAAAGGAAATTGGATAAAACTAGAAATTGAATAAAAATAAAAATGGAAGTTGCGTAAAACTTACAATGGAAGTTTTTTCAAGAAACCATTATACCTTAACGATCTATTTGGAAATTAAATAAGAAAGAAAGCTGAATAAAAAAGAAATTGAATAAAAATGGAAGTTGAATAAAAATAAAAATGGAAGTTGCATAAAATTAAAAATGGAAGTTCTTCCAAAAAAACAACTGTAACTTAATGATCTATTTCGAAATTAAATAAAAAATGAAAATGAATAGAAAAGGAAATTGAATAAAAATTGAAGTTGCAAAAAATTAACAATGTAAGTTCATTCAAGAAACCACTATACCTGAACAATCTATTTGGAAATTAAATAAAAAATGAAGTTGAATAGAAAAGGAAATTGAATAAAATCGGAAGATGAATAAAAATAAAAATGGATGTTGCATAAAATTAATAATGGAAGTTCATTAAAGAAACCACTATACCTTAACAATCTATTTGGAAATTAAATAAAAAAATGAAGTTGAATAGAATAGGAAATTGAATAAAAATAGAAGTTGCATAAAATTAAAAATGAAAGTTCATTGAAAAAACCACTATAACTTAACGATCTATTTGAAAATTAAATAAAAATTGAAGTTTTTTCAAAAAACCACTATACCTTAACGATGTATTTGGAAATTAAATAAAAAAAAGAAGTTGAATAGAAAAGTAAATTGAATAAAAATTGAAGTTGAATAAAAATAAAAATGGAAGTTGCATAAAATTAAAAATAGAAGTTCATTCAAGAAACCACTATACCTTAACGATCTATTTGGAAATTAAACAAAAAAAGAAGTCGAATAGAGAAGGAAATTGAATAAAAATGAAAGTTGCATAAAAATAAAACTGGAAGTTCATTCAAGAAACCACTATCAATCAAAACATTAGCAACAGAATTGCAAAACAAGAAGGTACCTCTCACAACAGATGGAGCCGGTACCAGATCCTGCGCGGTAACAGCATACACGCGCCCAGATGACCTCTGATCAACCTGCTCATCCCTAGGAGCATACGACTGCTGCACAGATTGGGACGATGACACCCCCTGATTGGCCCTCGAGGCTCGACCGAGCCTGGGCTTGACCCTGAGTCTGCCTCAAACCTGATGCACTAGGTGTGCCACCCAACTGCGGGCAATACCTCTTCATGTGCCCTGCCTGACCGCACTGAAAACAAGTGAGCGACTGACCTCTACCCTGACTTTGGCTCTGAGATCGAGCCGAAGAAGATGCTGTTCTCTGCCCTCCTCCCCTCTGAGGACAAACTGGAGACTTGTGGCCCAGCTGGCCACACTTGAAACAGGTAATGTCTCCCTGGCTGCCTTTCCCAGAACTTGCACTCGGCACTGGAAAAGTGGATCTAGAAAAGCTACCCTGAGACTGCTGAGGAGTAAAACCTCTCTGCCTCTTGCCATCACCCTGGCCATCCTGACTCCTCTTGGAGCCTTTCTGCCCTTCCTCCTCTTCCTGCATCATAATCTCCGTATGGGCTGCAGCATCAACCAGACGCCCATAATCACGAATCATAGACCCAACAACTCTCAGCTTGAGGCCACGACTCAACTTCTTCTCAAACTCAATGCAACGGCGTTCCTTAGACGCCACCAACTCAGGTGCAAACCTGGACAAACTAGTGAATGCAGCCTCAAACTCGGCCACTGAAGAACTCGACTGTTTAAGGTATGAGCTGGTCTCTCAGCTTCTCCCTGACTGCTGGAGATAAGAACCTCTCCTGGAAAGCATTCACAAAAGCCTCCCATGTAGCTCCTATGCGACCCTTAGTGAACTTCCACCACTGACCCGCATCTCCCTTCAGCTGGAACGATGCCAAGGTCACTTTCAACCCCTCATCTTCGATGCCAAGCATCTCAAATGTCTTCGTTATGCATCGAGCCATTCATACGCTTTAAGCGGCTCTTTAGGATCTCCTAAAAATTCGTCCGGATTGGACCGAAAGAACTCCCTCTTCAGAAAAGAAGGTCTAGCATCTGCAACAACAACTTGGGCTGGGTTCGCAGCGCTCAGAATGCCAACTGATTTCTTGAATGCCCCTGCTATCTCTGGGGCTAAAGCACCCATAGCCAGCTGGCCTACTGGCTCGGGCACATTGGCCTGACCAACACCCTCTGTCTTCTAGGAATCTCTGTACTCTGGAATCTCCTCCGCACAGGCACTTCACGCCTACCGGCCTAGCACGCCTACCGCGTCCTCGTCCTCGTCCTGACATCCTAATACAAGAAACAAAGACGTTAGCACATTAATAAATGTGCCGAAACTAAACACTCTCGTCCTAATGCATTGGACAACAATAATTCATTCCACGTAAGCACATAATCACATAAGCACCTACGAATTTCATTCCCGGATAATGATAGTCCCAAAGTGTTACTATAGTTCCGGTTGGAAGCAGCAGTGATCAAGTGCCTTTCCAACAAGACTACTAGAAACTCAAGGGTCCAATCAACATCCCAGAAACTACGTTCCATACCCACATAATCACATAAACATGTTATCAAATAAGCATACAACAGTACACTAAGTCTCTATCAAACGAGACGAACCCAATGTGATACTAATCACTTCCCACGTACCCAAAGTATTCAAATCCGGTACGCTCTGATACCAAGTGATTGTTAAGGTATAGTGGTTTCACAAGACCGGGTTAACCTGCACAATACCTTAGCGATTTATTAATGAAAGTATTCATTGAAGAAACCACAATACCTTCATAACTTCCATTCTTAATTTTATGAAATTAATGAAAGTTCACAGTATACCTTAACCTGCACAACATATAACTTCCATTTTATTGAACTTTCATTAAAAACGGTATGCTTAGTTTTTGGGTTGCCAGTTGGACAATTCTATTAATTAAAAGATAACAACATGGGTATATAATCCAACATATAACTATAACTTGGAATCTCCCATGATTCCTAACATTTAGAAACAAATCATATTCCTCATTTTATCAAATATGAACAACTATACTAATTTTCATATCACAATCACGTCCGGTAACCTCTCAAGGTCCATTTCTAACCGTGTCGGTTTTATTCTAACAAATACATTAAGTAAAATAATACCGTTAATGCCCAAGAAAACATCATTTTCTTTCCAAACTCATTCTCCTAGCATTATTCAACTATGACATCTTATATTGATCGAAAGTTCCAAAGTTAAACGTAATTTCTTTGTTTCCTTTAAAAATTCTCTTTTGGCCACAAACCGGTAAAATTTCAAAACTAATCTAATCGAAGTCCATTTTTTGGAAGTTATATGTTGTGCAGGTTAAGGTATAGTGGTTAGTAGAGGCCGGTTAATTCAACTTCCATTTTATTGAAATTTCATTAAGGTATTAAAAAAGGATTTTATGCACTATATATTGGGAAGTTATACGTTGGATTATATACCCATGTTGTTATCTTTTAATTAAAAAAAGAAGTTGAATAGAAAAGGAAATTGGAATTTGCATAAAAATAAAAATGGAAGTTGAATAAAAATAAAAATGGAAGTTGAATAAAAATAAAAAAGGAAGTTGAATAGAAAAGTAAATTGAATAAAAATGGAAGTTGCATAAAATGAACAATGAAAGTTCATTGAAAAAACCACTATAACTTAACGATCTATTTGAAAATTAAATAAAAATGGAAGTTGAATAAAAATATAAATGGAAGTTGAATAAAAATCAAAATCAAAATTTATTCAAGAAACCAATATACCTTAACGATCTATTCGGAAATTAAATAAAAAAGGAAGTTGCATAAAATTAAAAATGGAAGTTACATAAAATTAAAAATGGAAGTTGAATAAAAATAAAAATGGAAGTCGAATAAAAATAAAAATTGAAGTTGCATAAGATTAACAATAAAAGTTCATTCAAGAAACCACTATCCCTTAACAATCTATTTGGAAATTAAATAAAAAAGGAAGTTCAATAGAAAACGAAATTGAATAAAATGGATAAAAATGGAAGTTCATTCAAGAAACCACTATACCTTAACGATCTATTTAGAAATTAAATAAAAAAGGAAGTTGAATAAAAATAAAAATGGAAGTTGCATAAAATTAACAATGGAAGTTAATTCAAAAAACCACTATAACTTAACGATCTATTTGGAAATTAAATAAAAAAGGAAGTTGAATAGAAAGGGAAATTGAATAAAAATGGAAGTTAAATAAAAAAGGAAGTTGAATAAAAATAAAAATGGAAGTTGAGTAAAAATAAAAATAGAAGTTGCATAAAATTAAAAATGGAAGTTCACTCAAGAAACTACTATACCCTAACAATCTATTTGGAAATTAAATAAAAAATGAAGTTAGATAGAAAAGGAAATTGAATAAAAAAGGAAATTGGTTTATTGAATGAACTTCCATTTTTAATTTTATGCAACTTCCATTTTTCTTTCTATTCAACTTCCTTTTTTATTTAATTTCCAAATAATCGGTATGTTACAAATGGAAGTTGAATAAAAATAAAAATGGAAGTTACATAAAATTAAAAATGGAAGTTCATTGAAGAAACCATTATACCTTAACGATCTATTTGGAAATTAAATAAAAAAGAAAGTTGAATAAAAATGGAATTGATTAAAAATTGAAGTTCATCCAATAAACTACTATACCTAACAATCAATTTGGAAATTAAATAAAAAAGAAAGTTGAATAAAATTAAAAATTGAATAAAAATAAATATGGAAGTTGAATAAAAATAAAAATGAAAGTTGCATAAAATTAACAATGGAAGTTCATTCAAGAAACCACTATATCTTAACAATCTATTTGGAAATTAAAGAAAAAAGGAAATTGAATAGAAATGGAAATTGAATAAAAAGGAAATTGGATAAAAATAAAAATAGAAGTTGCATAAAAATAAAAATTGAAGTTCATTCAAAAAATCACCATACCTTAAAGATCTATTTGGAAATTGGATAAAAATTGAAGTTGAATAGAAAAGTAAATTGAATAAAAATATAAATTGAACAGAAAAGGAAATTGAATAAAAATCGGAAGATGAATAAAAATAAAAAATAGAAGTTGCATAAAATTAGAAAAGGAAGTTGAATAGAAAAGGAAATTGAATAGAAAATAGAATTTGGAAGTTCCATTTTGATGGGTATAGTGGTTTCTTGAATGAATTTCCAATTTCCTTGTCTATTCCATTTTTATTTTTATTAAACTTCAACTTTTATTCAATTCTATTTTCTATTCAACTTCCATTTTTATTCAATTTCCTTTTCTATTTGTAACGCCCTCAAAGAAATACATAAAACCCATCATTTCTTGACATGCGACAATATAAGAGAAATAAACATTTTTCCATTCATCAGAGTGATCCTTACAAAAGTATTACATGTTAACAACAAAAGCAAGTGCCCTACGAGCTTACAGCTTTCCAAGTCAACACTTGGTTACAAAAGAAGAGTACTAACTCTATACAAGATAAGCCCTTAGCTTGATATACATGTAATACAAACAAAATAATCAAAAAGTGTCTTTAACTCCCATAACTATCCAAGTTATGTCCTTGAAGGTGGCATGCTACCTGTACCTGAAAATGATGTCCCATATAGGGTGAGCCAACGCCCAGTAGAGATATGGTAAACACAATATGAGCAGTAACTAAGACATTAGCAATTGATAAATGTTTGACTCACATAAACCAATTCATACACCATTTTCATTACTTGACAAATATGTCCACGATTCATTTCATTATCCATTTCTTATCAGATTCACAATTCACAACTACGGCTCAGAACCTGGCCAACAATTTAAATGAGACAGTGACCCATAGTAAACATTTCCCATCTTACAATAGATAAGCATGCTAGCTGTATCAACACCTCGATAGATAAGCATATAAGCTATATCAACAATTCAACAGATAAGCATGTGAGCTGTATCCATACTTCAACAGATAAGCATATGAGCTATATCAACACTTCCATAGATAAGCATATGAGCTATATCAATGCATAAACTGATAAGCATATGAGCTATATCAACGGAGTCCATCCCCTATCTTCTCCCAAACAACATCCAGTTTAGAGGTCCATCCCCTATCTTCCCCTAAACCGTAGAGTACATCCCCTATCTCCTCCCATGCACACAACGTATACAAACATAGGTCATATACATAATCAATCAATACATAAAATTAATGTATTCTTTCAACGTCATATTCGATGACACAACCAATCGATTTGTTTTAGTTTGCCTAATCATCATGCATTGTCTACAACAATCAAAACTACCCTCCACGGTAGCCCAAAGCAATTATTTCTATCTGAGATAATAAAAGCACCAACAGATAAATTATCCGCAATTTCCAAAAGTGAACGATTTATTAATCCAACTCCACTATTCCATCTCATAATGAACCACTATCATTATATTCAACTCAATTCCACAAATCTATAACTTTCCCAAATTAATTATACTAATTAATTTCTACACAATTTAGGGCTTTCTCCCCCATTTCTCGATATTAACCCAAAGGTTCAAAAATCAACAACCAACAACTAAATCATCATTTTGAAAACCAAAGTATATATTATGAGCCAAAATCACAAAACCCCCTTTTATACATTTTGAAACCCTAGATCCCAAAATCAAAACATTTGAACAACATGCCCAATACCTAGGTCAAAACTCATAAGAGTGAGTAGGAATCCCTACCTCAAATTCGGAGCCCAAAGGAAGAAGAAGACCAAACTCAAAGTGCCCCAAATTCCAAACTTTTCGGATCAAAACGATGCCCTCAACGATCAACACAACTTTTACAAAGGCCGAAGAAAAGGGAAGCACTCTAACTAGATCAATCCCTAGAGAGAAGGGAGTTTCTAGAGAGAGGAGCTCTCAAAAATGGCTTTTTGAAAAGTAAGAGAGAGAGAGAGAGAGAGAGAGAGAGAGTTTGTGTAAAAAGTGATTCAAACATGCCCAGCTACCCTCTGCTATACGACAGGTCCGCTCGAGCGGAAAACACAACGCTCGAGCGTCAAGAACAAAAAGCTGGGTCCGCTCGAGCGCAATAAGGCCCGCTCGAGCGCCAAGACACAAGAGTGAAACACATCTGCTCAAGCGCGAAAAACCAGTCCGCTCGAGCGTGGATTATCCCATCCCAGAACTTTTGCCAAAAATGTACTACCCGCTCGAGCGTAGGAAACCCGTTCGAGCGTAAAAATCACACCTGCAGAAGTTTTGCAAGGACACAAAAATGTTGAGAGTGTGTAAACTCCGCTCGAGTCTTGAAGACCGCTCGGCGAACGACCAAAAACTGGGCAACAAGAAATTAGACCAAGGCTCAACCCACCTGCTCAAAACATGCCCAACACATCCTAAAACTCAATCAAAAGGAATTAAAGGACGACAACAGGGTATACAACCACCAACTCCATGGAACCAAAGTCCGGAATACACTAAATACAAAAAGGAAAAACCGGAATCGCTATAACCTTCCCCCTTAAAGAATTTCGTCCCCGAAATTAAATACAAGTTTTTCAAAAGCAAGCTTTTCTCAATTCCCAACATTATTAAAATGCGAAATTTAACAACTCGACCCATTACCGGTCATCTCATCTCTTTTCAAGACGCAATTTACAACATTTTCCACAACATGCATTATAATTATGCATTCCTTGAAATTCCACAAATTCCAATACTACATTCCATAATTCTATATCATATTTAATATTCATGATATATAACCATTTTGAGGCAAGTTTCAAAACATACTTCCATAAACCAAAACATATACAATGTTTTACAACTTAAGACATATATAATGGTCTTAAAGTTCAACAATATTACAAAATTTCCAATGCATGGTCACACATCAACAAAGAAGTCCGGATATTTCTCACGGACTTCTAATTCATGTTCCCAAGTGGCTTCTTCCACTCCGTGATGCTTCCACAAAACTTTAACCAAGGGAATGGTCTTCCCTCGCAAGACTTGATCCCACCTATCCAAGACCTGAACCGGTCTCTCCTCATATGAAGCATCCTCATCTACCTCTAAATCGGTCCAATCCAACACGTGCGATGGATCCGGCTCGTACTTTCGAAGCATACTACCATGAAAGACGTTATGAACCCCAGACAACTGTGGTGGCAAAGCTAAACGATAAGCAACCTCCCCAATCCTTTCAAGGATCTCAAAGGGGCCGATAAACCGAGGGGATAACTTCCCACTCTTCCCAAACCTCATCAAACCTCGCCTCGGTGATATTTTCAAGAAAACATGATCACCTGTTTCAAATGCCAAAGGCCTCCTCCTACGGTCGGCATAACTCTTTTGGCGACTCTGGGCTGTGACAAGCCTCCAACGGATAAGCTCAACTTTTTCCGTCGTTTCCCTCACTAATTCTGAGCCCAACAAAGGTGCATCACCCACCTCGGCCCAACAAACCGGAGACCTACACGGTCGGCCATACAAAGCCTCAAACGGTGCCATACCAATGCTAGATTGGAAACTGTTGTTGTAGGCAAACTCCACAAGGGCAAGTGCCTCTCCTACGTCCCACTAAAGTCAAGGACACAACCTCGAAGCATATCCTCAAGGATCTAAATAGTACGCTCGGACTGCCCGTCAGTCTGAGGATGATAAGCCGTACTAAAGGTCAACTTAGTGCCCAAGGCACTCTGCAAACTCTGCCACAATCTAGCAGTAAAACGAGGATCTCTATCTGAGACGATCGTCACCGGGACCCCGTGCAACCTCATTATGTCCCGAATATACAAATCGGCAAGATGATCTACCGAATCTCTCACGCGCATAGGGATAAAGTGCGCCGACTTTGTCAACCGGTCTACAACCACCCAAATAGCATCACTACCCCGCTGAGTCCTCGGAAGACCTACAACGAAGTCCATAGTGACGTGCTCCCACTTCCACTCGGCAATAGGCAAGGGTTGCAACAAACCCGCTGGCCTCTGATGCTCGGCCTTCACTTACTGACAAGTAAGGCACTTCGATACGAAAACCGCCACATCCTTCTTCATACCCCGCCACCAAAACTGGCGACCCAAATCTCAATACATCTTTGTGTCTCCCAGATACACCGCCAGGTGTGAATGGTGAAACTCTCGGAGTACTTCCTCTCGGCAAGACTCCGGCACAAACAAACGGTCTCGGTATCTCACACTCAGGTCGGGATACACAGACAAACCCTTCTCAACCTTCCCACCGGAGATCTTCTCCCGGAGGGCTTCTACCTCAAGGTCACCTCCTTGTGCCTCTAATACTCAAGTCACAAGTGTAGGCTGCGCAACAGCAAAAAACAAGGCCGCAGCCTCAACAGATTCGCCCAAAAGCAAATCGAACTCACCAAGTACCCTCAACATCTCCCATTCCCGGATGGCTATACAAGCTACATCACTAATGGATTTTCTACTAAGGGCATCGGCCACAACGTTGGCCTTTCCCGGGTGATAGTCCAACTCAAAATCGTAGTCCTCAATGAATTCCATCCACCTTCTCTGCCTCAAATTCAAGTCCCTCTGTGTAAATAGGTACTTCAAACTCTTATGGTCCGAGAACACCTCGAACTTCTCACCATACAAGTAATGCCTCCACATTTTTAAGGGAAAGATCATGGCTGCTAACTCAAGGTCATGTGTAGGGTAATTCTTCTCGTGTATTTTCAACTGACGTGAGCCATAAGCCACCACTTTCCCCTCTTACATCAACACACAACCCAAACCCTCTCGTGAGGCATCACAATAAACCGCATAACCCAACCCTCTCTCTGGAATAATCAACATCGGAGCGGTGGTCAATCTAACCTTCAGCTCTTGGAACGACTTTTCACAAGTCTCACTCCACACAAACTTGACCCCTTTCCGCGTCAATCTAGTCAATGGCGAAGCTAGCCTGGAGAAATCTTTCACAAATCGGCGGTAATACCCAGCTAATCCCAGAAAACTAAGGATCTCAAAAATGCTCTTAGGTTGTGCCCAGTCTTGCACTGCCTCAACCTTGGATGTATCAACAAACACCCCTTCACCGGATACCACATGGCCTAAGAATTTGACCTCTCCTAGCCAGAACTCACACTTGCCAAACTTGGCATACAGCCTATAGGTTCTAAGCAATTCAAGCACCACTCTCAAGTGTTCCTCGTGCTCCTCCTCTGAAGGTGAATAGATAAGAATGTCGTCCACGAAAATGACCACAAAGCGATCTAAGAATTCCTGGAAGATCCGGTTCATCAAATCCATAAAGACTGCCGGTGCATTGGCGAGCCCAAATGGCATCACCAGAAACTCATAATGGCCATATCACGTACGGAATGCCGTCTTTGGAATATCCTTCTCCCTGACCCTCAACTGGTGGTAACCCGATCTCAAGTCTATCTTAGAGAAACAACGGGAACCCTTCAACTGGTCAAAAAAATCATCAATGTGGGGCATGGGGTACTTATTCTTGACCGTAGCCCGGTTCAATTTCTGATAATCGATACAAAGTCTCAAGGCACCATCTTTCTTTTTAGCAAAGAGGGCCGGTGCTCCCCACGGCGAAACACTAGGGCGAATAAAGCCCTTATCCAGCAGCTCCTAGAGCTGAATCTTCAACTCACTCAACTCGGCTAGGGCAAAACGGTAAGGTTCCATAGAAATCGGTGCCGTGCCAGGCACTAAATCAATAGAGAACTCTATCTCTCGGTGAGGTGGCAAACTAACGAGATCCTCGGGAAAAACATCCGAATACTCACAAACCACTCTCGGTAATGCAATCTGGGTCTCATCACACTCACTACTCATAAAGCTAGCAAGTAGACCACTAAGCTCACTCCGCCCTCGCGGATCGTACACCGGTGGCAACACACTACCAACCCGATCCCCCAAGAAATAGAAACACTCCCCGCTCAAGGTACATGCTGTGACCCTCTGGCGGTAGCAATCGATAACAGCCTGGTATGACGATAGCCAGTCCATACCCAAAATAACATCAAAACCCTTCATGGGCATAACTACAATAGGGAATGGAAGCCGATGATCGGCGACCTCTATATCACAACCTCTACATCCGTGCTTCAAAATCAATTCACCCTCAACAGGTGATACAACACATATAGGAGATGCTAATTGTGCCAACTCCAACTCCAAAACAGATGCAAATGTAGCAGATACAAAGAAATGAGACGCACCCGTATCAATCAATACACTAGCAACCGAGTTGCAAAACAGAAAGGTACCTCTCACAACTGATGGAACCGGTACCAGGTCCTGCGCGGTAACAGCATACACAGGCCCTGAAGGCCCCTGATCCACCTGCTCACCCCTCGGAGCATACGACTGCTGCACAGACTGGGACAACGAAGCTCCCGGATTGGCCCTCGAGGCCTGCACAGACTGAGCTGGCTGAAAACCCTGCGTCTGCCTAGAACCAGACGCGCCCGAAGTGGCACTCAACTGTGGACAAAACCTCTTCAGGTGCCCAGACTGACCACACTGATAACAAGACAGTGGCTGACCTCTGCCCTGACTCTGGCTCTGCAGTCTAGCTGAAGATGAAGCAGCTCTCTGACCTCCTCCCCTCTGTGGGCAAACCGAAGCCTTGTGGCCCAGCTGACCACACTTGTAACAGGTGAAATCTCCCTGATTGCCTCTCCCCGAGCCTGCACTCGGCACTGGAAAGGTCGATCTAGCAACACCACCCTGAGATTGCTGAGGGTTAGCACCCCTCTGTCTCCTACCATCACCCTGACCATCCTAGCTCCTCTTGGAGCCTCTCTGTCCCTCCTCCTCCTGCATCGTGATCTCCATATGGGCTGCAGCATCAACTAAGCACCTATAGTCTCGGATCATAGAACCCCCAACTCTCATCTTGAGGCCGCCTCAACCTCTTCTCAAACTCGATACAGCGGCGTTCCTCGGACGCCACAAGTTCAGGTGCGAACCTGGACAAGCTAGTAAAAGCAGCTTCATACTCGGCCACTGAAGAACTCAACTGCAAAAGCTGGCAGAACTGGTCTCTCAGCTTCTCCCTAACTGCTGGAGATAAGAACTTCTCCTGGAAAGCACTCACAAAAGCCTCCCACGTGCCATCCAAACGACCCTTCACGAATTTCCACCACTGACCCGCATCCCCCTTCAGTTGGAAAGATGCCAAGGTCACTTTCAATGCTCCGTCCTAGATGCCATGCATCTCGAACGTCTTACTCATCTGCTCCAACCACTCGTCCGCCTTAAGTGGTTCCTTTGGATCCCCAACAAACTCATCCGGGTTAGACCGGAAGAACTCCCTCTTCAAGAAGGAAGGCCCTGCCTCGGCCAAAGAATCTGCTCAAGATCGAGCAGGATTCTCAGCTCTGAGAATACCCATAGACTCCCTCAAAGCATCAGCTATCCCTCGGGCTAAAGCGCCCATAGCCTGCTGACCTGCTGGCTCGGCCACATTGGCTTGGCCAACACCCTCCTGCTGCGCCGGAATCTCCTCCGGTATAGGCATCTCCTGCCTCCTAGGCCTACCTCGCCTACCTCCACGTCCTCATCCTGACATCCTAATAAAGGTAACGGAGAACGTTAGCACATTCACAAATGTGTTGAAGCTATAACACTCGCGTCCTAATGTGTGGACAACTGTAATTCACTCCACGTAAGCACATAAACACATAAGCACTTACGAATTTCGTTTCCGGATAATGATAGTCCTGAGGCGTTACTAGAGTTCCGGCTAGAAACAACATTGATCAAGTGCTTTTCCAACAAGACTCACAGAAACCCAAGGATCCAATCAACATCCTAGAAACTAAATCCCATACCCAAGTAGTCACATAAACATGTTATCACATAAGGACATAACATTACACATAAGTCTCTAACAAGCGAGACAAACCCATTGTGATACTAATCACTTCCCACATACCCAAAGTATTCGAACCCGGTACGCTCTGATACCAAGTTGTAACGCCCTCAAAGAAATACATAAAACCCATCATTTCTTGACATGCGACAATATAAGAGAAATAAACATTTTTCCATTCATCAGAGTGATCCTTACAAAAGTATTACATGTTAACAACAAAAGCAAGTGCCCTACGGGCTTACAACTTTCCAAGTCAACACTTGGTTACAAAAGAAGAGTACTAACTTTATACAAGATAAGCGCTTGGCTTGATATACATGCAATACAAACAAAATAATCAAAAAGAGTCTTCAATTCCCATAACTATCCAAGCTATGTCCTTGGAGGTGGCATGCTACCTGTACCTGAAAATGATGTCCCATATAGGGTGAGCCAATGCCCAGTAGAGATATGCTAAACACAATATGAGCAGTAACTAAGACATTAGCAATTGATAAATGTTTGACTCACATAAAACAATTCATACACCATTTTCATTACTTGACAAATATGTCCACAATTCATTTCATTATCCATTTCTTATCAGATTCACAATTCACAACTACGGCTCAGAACCTGGCCAACAATTTAAATGAGACAGTGACCCATATTAAACATTTCCCATCTTACAATAGATAAGCATGCTAGTCAGTATCAACACCTCGATAGATAAGCATATAAACTATATCAACAATTCAACAGATAAGCATATGAGCTGTATCCACACTTCAACAGATAAGCATATGAGCTATATCAACACTTCCATAGATAAGCATATGAGCTATATCAATGCATAAACTGATAAGTATATGAGCTATATCAACGGAGTCCATCCCCTATCTTCTCCCAAACAACATCCGGTTTAGAGGTCCATCCCCTATCTTCCCCTAAACCGTGGAGTACATCCCCTATCTCCTCCCATACACACAACGTATACAAACATAGGTCATATACATAATCAATCAATACATAAAATTAATGTATTCTTTCAACCGTCATATTCGATGACACAACCAATCGATTAGTTTTAGTTTGCCTAATCATCATGCATTGTCTACAACAATCAAAACTACCCTCCACGGGTAGCCCAAAGCAATTATTTCTATACAGATAATAAAAGTACCAACAGATAAATTATCTGTAATTTCCAAAAGTGAACGATTTATTAATCCAACTCCACTATTCCATCTCATAATGAACCACTATCATTATATTCAACTCAATTCCACAAATCTATAACTTTCCCAAATTAATTATACCAATTAATTTCCACACAATTTAGGGCTTTCTTCCCCATTTCTCGATATTAACCCAAAGGTTCAAAAATCAACAACCAAGAACTAAATCATCATTTTGAAACCCAAAGTACATATTATGAGCCAAAATCACAAAACCCCCTTTTATACATTTTGAAACCCTAGATCCCAAAATCAAAACATTTGAACAACATGCCCAATACCTAGGTCAAAACTCATAAGAGTGAGTAGGAATCCCTACCTCAAATTCGGAGCCCAAAAGAAGAAGACCAAACTCAAAGTGCCCCAAATTCCAAACTTTTCGGATCAAAATGACGCCCTCGACGATCAACACAACTTTTACAAAGGCTGAAGGAAAGGAAAGCACTCTAACTAGATCAATCCCTAGAGAGAAGGGAGTTTCTAGAGAGAGGAGCTCTCAAAAATGGCTTTTTGAAAAGTAAGAGAGAGAGAGAGAGAAAGTGTAAAAAGTGATTCAAAAATGCCCAGATGCCCTCTGTTATACGACAGGTCCGCTCGAGCGAAAAACACAACGCTCGAGCGTCAAGAACAAAAAGCTGGGTCCGCTCAAGCGCAATAAGGCCCGCTCAAGCGCCAAGACACAAGAGTGAAACACATCCGCTCGAGCGCGAAAAACCAGTCCGCTTGAGTGTGGATTATCCCATCCCAGAACTTTTACCAAAAATGTACTACCCGCTCGAGCGCGACCTGCTCGAGTGTAGGAAACCCGCTCGAGCGTAGAAATCACACCTGCAGAAGTTTTGCAGGGACACAAAAATGCTGGGAGTGTGTAAACTCCGCTTCAGCGCAGGAAGACCCGCTCGAGCGGAACGACCCAAAACTGGGCAACAAGAAATTAGACCAAGGCTCAACCCACCGGCTCGAAACATGCCCAACACATCCTAAAACTCCATCAAAAGGAATTAAAGGACGACAACAAGGTATACAACCACCAACTCCACGGAACCAAAGTCCGGAATACACTAAATACAAAAAGGGAAAACCGGAATCGCTATACTATTCAACTTCCTTTTTTATTTAATTTTCAAATAGATCGTTAAGGTATAGTGGTTTCACTTTTCTATTCAACTTCCTTTTTTATTTAATTTCCAAATAGATTGTTAAGGTATAGTGGTTTCTTGAATGAACTTCCGTTGTTAATTTTATGCAATTTCCATTTTTATTTTTATTCAACTTCCTTTTTTATTTGAATGAACTTCCACTATACCTTAACGATCTTTTTAATTTTATACAACTTCTATTTTTATTTTTATTCAATTTTCCTTTCTATTCAACTTCCTTTTTTTTTGAATTTCCAAATAGATCGTTAAGGTATAGTGATTTTTTTAAAGAACTTCCAGTTTTAATTTTTATTCAACTTTCATTTTTATTTTTATGCAACTTCCATTTTTATTCACTTTCTTTTTCTATTTCACTTCATTTTTATTTAATTTCATTTTCTGTGCAACTTCTTTTTTTATTTAATTTCCATATAGATCGTTAAGGTATAGTGGTTTCTTGAATGAACTTCCATTGTTAATTTTATGCAACTTCCATTTTTATTTTTATTCAATTTCCATTTTATTCAACTACATTTTTATTCAACTTCCATTTTTATTCAATTTACTTTTCTATTCAATTTCCTTTTTTATTTAATTTCCAAATAGATTGTTAAGGTATAGTGGTTTATTGAATGAACTTCGATTTTTAATTTTATGCAACTTCCATTTATATTTTTATTCAACTTCTATTTTTATTCAATTTCCTTTTCTATTCAATTTTCTTTTTTATTTAATTTTTAAATAGATCGTTAGGGCATAGTAGTTTATTGGATAAACTTCAATTTTTAATTTTATGCAACTTCGATTTTTATTTTTATTTAACTTTCACTTTTATTTTTGTTCAACTTTCATTTATATTTTTATTCAACTTCCATTTTTATTCAATTTCCTATTCTATTCAACTACATTTTTTTATTTACTTTCCAAATAGATCGTTAAGTTATAGTGGTTTCTTGAATGTACTTCCATTTTTATTCAATTTCCTATTCTATTCAACTTCCTTTTTTATTGAATTTCCAAATAGATCTTTAAGGTATAGTGGTTTCTTGAATGAACTTTCAATGTTAATTTTATGCAACTTCCATTTTTATTTTTATTCAACTCCCCTTTTCATTCAATTTTCTTTTCTATTCAACTTCCTTTTTTTATTTAATTTCCAAATAATTCATTAAGGTAAAGTGGTTTCTTGATTGAACTTCCATTTTTATTCAATTTCCATTTCTATTCTTAAATGAACTTCCATTTTTAATTTTATGTAACTTCCATTTTTCTTCAATTTCCTTTTCTATTCAACATCCTTTTTTGTTTAATTGCCAAATAGATCGTTAAGGTATAGTGATTTTTTGAATTAACTTCCATTTTTAATTTTATGCAACTTTCATTTTTATTTGTATTCAACTTCTATTTTTATTCAATTTCCTTTTCTATTCATCTTCCTTTTTTATTTAATTTCCAAATAGATCGTTAAGGTATAGTGGTTTCTTGAATGAACTTCCATTGTAAATTTTATGCAACTTCAATTTTTAATTTTATTCAACTTCCATTTTTATTCAATTTCCATTTTTATTCAACTTCCTTTTTTATTAAATTTCCTTTTCTATTCAACTTTATTTTTTATTTAATTTCCAAATCGGTCGTTAAGGTATAGTTGTTTCTTGAATGAACTTCCATTTTTAATTTTATTCCACTTCCATTTTTGTTTTTATTGAAGTTAATTCAAAAAACCACTATATCTTGACGATCTATTTGGAAATTCAATAAAAAAGGAAGTTGAATAGACAAGAAAATTGAATAAAAATTGAATAAAAATTGAAGTTGAATTAACAATGGAAGTTGAATAAAAATAAAAATGGAAGTTCTTCCAAGTAACCACTATAACTTAACGATCTATTTGGAAATTAAAGAAAAAAGGAAGTTGAATAGAAATGGAAATTGAAGTTGCAAAAAATTAACAATGGAAGTTGAATAAAATTAACAATGGAAGTTAATTCAAAAAACCACTATACCTTAACGATCTATTTAGAAATTAAATAAAAAAGGAAATTGAATAAAAAAGAAAGTTCAATAGAAAAGGAAATTGAATAAAAAACAAAATTGAATAGAAAAAGAAATTGAATAAAAATTGAAGTTGAATAAAAATAAAAATGGAAGTTGAATAAAATTAACAATGGAAGTTCATTCAATAAACCACTATATACCTTAACGATCTACTTGGAAATTAAATAAAAAAAAGAAAGTTGAATAGAAAAGGAAATTGAATAAAAATGGAAGATGAATAAAAATGAAAATGGATGCTGCAAAAAAATAAAAATGGAAGTTGCATAAAAATGAAAATGGAAGTTGCATAAAATTAACAATGTAAGTTGCATAAAATTAAAAAAGGAAGTTAAATAGAAAAGGAAATTGGATAAAAATGGAAGTTGAATAAAAATAAAAATGGAAATAGAATTGAATAAAAATAAAAATAGAAGTTGTATAAAAATAAAAATGGAAGTTGCCTAAAGTTGGAAAAGGAAATTGAATAACTATCGAAGTTAAATAAAAATAAAAATGGAAGTTGCATAAAAATAAAATTCAAGTTCATTCAAGAAACCACTATACCCTAACGATCTATTTGGAAATTAAATAAAAAAATAAGTTGAATAGAAAAGGAAATTAAATAAAAATGGAAGTTGCATAAAATTTAAAATGGAAGTTCATTCAAGAAACCACTATACCTTAACGATCTATTTGGCAATTAAATAAAACAGAAAGTTGAATAGAAAAGGAAATTAAATAAAAAAGGAAGTTGAATACAAAAGGAAGTTATATAAAAATAAAAATGGAAGTTCATCCAATAAACTACTATATCTTAATGATCTATATGGAAATTGAATAAAAAAAGACAGTTTAATAGAAAAGGATATTGAATAAAAATGGAAGTTGAATAAAAATAACTATGGAAGTTGAATAAAAATAAAAATGGATGTCGCATAAAATTAAAAATGGCAGTTCATTGAAGAAACCATCTATTTGGAAATTAAATAAAAAAGGAAGTTGAATAAAAAATAAAATTGAATAAAAATCTATTTGGAAATTAAACAAAAAAGAAAGTTGAATAGAAAAGGAAGTTGAATAGAAAACGAAATTGAATAAAAAAGGAAGTTGAATAGAAAATAGAATTGAATAAAAATGGAAGTTGAGTAAAAATAAAAATGGATGTTGTATAAAATTAAAAATTGAAATTCATTCAAGAAACCACTATACGTTAACGATCAATTTGGAAATTAAATAAAAAAGAAAGTTGAATAGAAAAGGAAATTGAATAAAAAAGGAAGATCAATAAATAAAAAAGGAAATTGCATAAAAATAAAAATGTAAGTTCGTTCTGGAAACCACTATATCTTAACGATCTATTTGGAAATTGCATAAAATTAAAAATGGAAGTTAATTCAAGAAACCACAATACCTTAACGGTTTATTTGGAAATTAAATAAAAATGGAAGTTGAATAGAATAAGAAATTGAAGAGAAATGGAAGTTGAATAAAAAAGTTCATCCAATAAACTACTATACCCTAACGATCTATTTGCATATTTAATAAAAATGGAAATTGAATAAAAATGGAAGTTGAATAAAATTAAAAATGAAAGTTGAATAGAAAAGGAAATTAAATAAAAATGGAAGTTGCATAAAACTAAAAATGGAAGTTGAATAAAAATAAAAATGGAAGTTAAATAAAAATAAAAAAGGAAATTGAATAAAAATGGAAGTTCATTCAAGAAACTAGTATACCATAACGATCTATTTGGAAATTAAATAAAAAATGGACATTGCATAAAAAAGGAAGTTGAAGAGAGAAAATAATTGAACACAAATGGAACTTGAATAAAAATAAAAATTTTTGACCTTCTATTTTTAATCTTATGCAACTTCAATTTTAATTTTATTCAACTTCCATTTTAATTTTATGCAATTTCTATTTTATTCAATTTATTTTCTATTCAACTTCTCTTTATTTAATTTCCAAAGTGATCGTTAAGGTATTATGGTTTCTTGAATGAACTTCCATTATTATTTTTATTCAACTTCCATTTTTATTTCTATTCAATAAACTACTATACCTTAACGATCTATTTGGAAATTAAACAAAAAAAAAAAAAAGTTGAATAGAAAAAGAAATTAAATAAAAATGGAAGTTTATTTAATTTTATTTAATTTCCTTTTCTATTCAATAAAAATGGATGTTGAATAAAAATAAAAATGGAAGTTGCATAAAATTAAAAATGAAGTTGAATAAAAATAGAAGTTGAATAAAAACGGAAGTTCCACAAAATTAACAATGGAAGTTCATTTAAGAAACCATAATACCTTAACGAATTATTTGGAAATTAAATAAAAAAGAAAGTTGAATAAAAATGGAAGTTGAGTAAAATTAAAAATGAGAGTTGTAAAATTAACAATGGAAGTTTATTAAAAACCACTATACCGAACGATCTATTTGGAAATTAAATAAAAAGAAAGTTGAATAAAAATCAAAATTAAATAAAAAAGGACGTTGAATTAAAATGGATGTTGAATAAAAATAAAAATAACAATGGAAGTTGCCTAAAATTAACAATGGAATTTAATTCAAGAAACCACTATACCTTAACGATCTATTTGGGTATTAAATAAAATGGAAGTTTAATAAAAATGAAAGTTGAATAAAAATATAAATGGAAGTTGAATAAAATTAAACAATGGATGTCGCATAAAATTAAAAATGGAGTTTAATTCAAGAAACCACTATACCTTAACGATCTATTTGGAAATTAAATAAAAAAAGAAGTTTAATAAAATTAAAAATGGAAGTTGAATAAAATAAAAATGGAAGTTGAATAGAAATGGAAGTTGCATAAATGAAAGTTGAATAAAATTAAAAATTGAATAAAACTAGAAGTTGAATAAAAATAAAAATGGAAGTTCATTCAAGAAACCACCATACCTTAATGATTTATTTGGCAATTAAATAAAAAAGGACGTTGAATGGAAAAGGAAATTGAATAAAAATGGAAGTTGCATAAAATTAACAATGGAATTTAATTCAAGAAACCACTATAACTTAACGATCTATTTGGAAATTAAATTGAAAAGGAAATTGTAAGTTCATTCAAAAAACCAGTATACCCTAACAATCTATTTGGAAATTAAATAAAAAAGAAATTGACTAGAGAAGGAAATTGGATAAAAATGAAAGTTGAATAAAATTAAAAATGGAAGTTGAATAAATATAAAAATGGAAGCTGTGTAAAAATAAAAATAGAACTTGCATAAAATTAACAATGTAAGTTCATTTAAGAAACCACTATACCTTAACGATCTATTTGGAAGTTGCATAAAATTAAAAATGGAAGTTGAATAAATATAAAAATGGAAGTTGCGTAAAAATAAAAATGGAAGTTGCATAAAATTAACGATGTAAGTTCGTTTAAGAAACCACTATACCTTAAAGATCTATTTGGAAATTAAAAAAAAGAGTTGAATAGAAAAGGAAATTTAATAAAAAATAAAATGGAAGTTAAATAGAAATATTTGAAAATGAAGTTGAATAGAAAAGGAAATGGAAGTTAAAAAAGGAAGTTGAATAAAAAAAAGGAAGTTGAATAAAATAGGAAATTGATTAAAAACGGATGTTGAATAAAAATAAAAATGGAAGTTCATTGAAGAAACTACTATACCTTGACGATCTATTTGGAAATTAAATAAAAATGGAAGTTGAATAGAAAAGAAAATTGAATAGAAATGGAAATTGCATAAAAATGAAAGTTGAATAAAAATAAAATTGGAAGTTAATTCAAGTAACCACTATACCTTAACAATCTATTTGGAAATTAAGTAAAAAAGGAAGTTGAATAGAAAGTATAGTGGTTTCTTAAATTAAAAATGGAACTTGAATAAAAATAAAACTGGAAGTTGCCTTAAATTAAATAAAAATGGAAGATGAATAAGATTAAAAATGGAAGTTCATTCAAGTTAATTCAATAAACCACTATACCTTAACGATCTATTTGGAAGTTGAATAAAAATAAAAATGAAAGTTGTATAAAATTAACAATAAAAGTTTATTCAAGAAACCATTATACCCTTTTTATTTAACTTCCTTTTCTATTCAACTTTCTTTTTTGTTTAATTTCTAAATAGATTTTTATTCAATTTTGTTTTTTATTCAACTGTCTTTTTTAATCTTATGCAACTTCCATTTTTATTCAATTTTATTTTCTATTCAACTTTCTTTTTTATATTTAATTTCCAATTAAATCGTCAAGATATAGTAGTTTCTTGAATGAGCTTCCGTTTTTAATTTCCATTTCTCTTCAACTTCCATTTTTATTCAATTTCCATTTCTATTCAACTTCCTTTCTTCTTTAATTTCCAAATAGATCGTTATGGTATAGTGGTTTATTGAAAGAACTTCCATTATTAATTTTATGCAACTTCCTTTTTTATTTAATCTCCAACTAGATCGTTAAGGTATAGTGGTTTATTGAATGAACTTTCATTTTTAATTATATGCAACATCCATTTTTATTTTTATTCAACTTTCATTTTTATTCAATTTCCTTTTTTATTTAATTTCCAAATAGATCGTTAAGGTATAGTGGTTTCTTGAATGAACTTGCATTTTTAATTTTGATGCAACGATCAATTTGGAAATTAAATAAAAAAATGAAGTTGAATAAAAATTAAAATGGAAGTTGAGTAAAAATAAAAATAGAAGTTGCATAAAATTAAAAATGGAAGTTCATTCAAGAAACTGCTATACCCTAACGATCTATTTGGAAATTAAATAAAAAATGAAGTTAAATAGAAAAGGAAATGAATAAAAAAGGAAATTGGCTTATTGAATGAACTTCCATTTTTAATTTTATGCAACTTCCATTTTTCTTTCTATTCAACTTCCTTTTTTTATTTAATTTCCAAATAATCGTTATGTTACAAATGGAAGTTGAATAAAAATAAAAATGGAAGTTGCATAAAATTAAAAATGGAAGTTCATTGAAGAAACCACTATACCTTAACGATCTATTTAGAAATTAAATAAAAAAGAAACTTGAATAAAAATGGAATTGAATAAAAATTGAAGTTCATCCAATAAACTACTATACCCTAACAATCTATTTGGAAATTAAATAAAAAAGGAAATGGAATAAAATTGAATAAAAATAAATATGGAAGTTGAATAAAAATAAAAATGGAAGTTGCATAAAACTTACAATGGAAGTTCTTTCAAGAAACCATTATACCTTAACGATCTATTTGGAAATTAAATAAAAAAGGTAGTTGAATTGGAATGGTTAATGAATAACAATTGAAGTTGGATAAAATTGGACCACTATGCCTTAACGATCTTTTTGGAAATTAAATAAAAAAGGAAGTTGGATAGAAAAAGAAATTGAATAAAAAAGAAAGTTGAATAGAAAAGGAAATTGAATAAAAAGGGAAGTTGCATAAAATTAAAAATGGAAGTTGAATAAAAATAAAAATGGAATTTGCATGAAATTAACAATAGAATTTAATTCAAGAAACCACTATACCTTAACGAATTATTTGGAAATTAAATAAAAAAGGAAGTTGAATAAAAATAAAAATGCACATTGCCTAAAATTAACAATGGTAGTTAATTCAAGAACTACTATACCTTAAAGATCTATTTGGAAATTAAATAGAAAACCAAATTGAATAAATATGAAAGTTGCGTAAAACGTACAATGGAAGTTCTTTCAAGAAACCACTATACCTTAACGGCCTATTTGAAAATGGAATAAAAATAACAAAGGAAGTTGAATAGAAAAGGAAATTGAATAAAAAACAGGAAGTCGAATAGAAAAGGAAATTGAAGAGAGAAAATAATTGAATAGAAATGGAACTTGAATAAAAATAAAAATAAAAATGGAAATTGCATGAAAATGGAAGTTGAATAAAGAAGGAAATTGAATAGAAAAGGAAATTGAATAAAAATGGAAGTTGAATAAAAATAAAAATGGAATTTCATTCAAGAAACCACTATAACTTAACAAATTATTTGGAAATTAAATAAATATGGACATTGAATAGAAAAGGAAATTAAATAAAAATGGAAGTTGAGTAAAAGGAAATTTATAGCGACCCCGGTCTTTTCCCATTCGATGTTTGTATCCGGACTTAGGTTCCGTAGATTCTATCTTTGTGAAATGGTTGTTGTCGTCCTATATTTTCTTATTTGGAGTTATAGGATGTGTTGGGTGGGTTTGGAACAGGATGGTTGAGCTTAGGAACCAAAACTAGTTGCCCAGATTTTGGCTTGTCCGCTCGAGCGGGTTTTGTTGTTGCTTGTCCGCTCGAGCGGGGATTTTGGTGCTCGAGCGTGAAAAACACCCATCCAAAGATTTTACGCAGGTTGGACGCCGAGCGGAGTTGGGACGCCGAGCGGAGTTCGTTGTGCCGCCGAGCGGGAGTTGACGCCGAGCGGGAGCCTCAGATGCGAAGTGCTGAGAGTGTGCATCCGCCGCCGAAGCGGGGTTTGGCCGCCGAAGGGCGGCCGGGTATAAAATCGTGTTTCAGCGAGTTTTCACCCTCTTTTCAGATTCTAAACCCTAGTTACGAGTTCTCTCTCTCCCAACTCATCTTCTCCCCTAGGATTGATCTATCTAGAGTGGATTTCTACCCTAGTTCCTTCACAAATAAGATAGAGGAGAGTGAGGGCTTTCATTTAATCTGAGCAATTGTTGGTTTGGAGCACTTTGGAGTTTTGGGCATCATCTTCATCTTCTTCTTTTGAGCTATTGCTTCGAGGTAGGGATTTCCTACTCCATTTATACGCTTTAATCATAAGTGTTGGTATTTTGGTATATGGGGGTGGTGGGGTAATTTTGGGAGAAACCCTAGGTTTTGACTTAGATTAATTTGTGTAATAAATTTAAGGGAGGTTTGTGGAATTGAGTTTAATTCATGAATTTGGGGGATTATGAGATCAATTGATGTAGTTGGATATTTAATCACTCATCTGTAAACTGATATTATATATATATTGTGATAGTCATTTCTAATTAGACATAATTGTTTTGGGCTATCGGTGGAGGATAGCCATTGATTGTTGTAGACCTTGCATGTGGCTTAGGTTTAACTGGAATTGAGTCATTTATTTGATCATAAATTAATACAGAACATTACATGTATTGATTATGTGTTGTATATCGCAAGTATTGATTATGTTGCATATGCATTTGGTTTTGGAGGAGATAGGGGATGGACTCCCGGTTTAGGGGAAGAAAGGGGATGGACTTCTAAACCGAATTTGTTGGGGGGTTTAGGGGAAGAAAGGGGATGGACCTCTAAACCAGATTTGTTGGGAGGAGAAAGGGGATGGACTCCACTAGCATCACATATATGTATGCTATTTGTTAATAGAAGTATTTCTATTTAGTGTTGATATGATACATCACCACTAGGTGTATCAGTTGGGAAGTATGGAAGTGAATGTGGTTGTGATTGATACAATACCAGCATGTGTATTTGTTATGTTATGGAGAGGTTTAACTTAATTTGTTATCCCTGTTAAATCGTTGAGAGATGAGATTCCCGTTGAGTTTTTGGCTAGGTTTTGAGCCATAGATGGAAGGTAAGATGTGCCATAGACAATGTGTCATAGGCAATATAGATATTCGTGTCATAAAAATTGTAATTGGAATATAGTGTGTTAACCATGTATCAGATGCTAATGCTTTAGTTAATTTTTATACTTGGTTTAGTGTTTCTCTACTGGGCTGTGGCTCACCCTATATGGGAACTTCATTTTTCAGGTGCAGATGGTTCACTACCTCCAAGGACTTAGCTTGTGAGGAATTGGAACTCGAAGATTTGTTTTTAGTTTATTTGCTTTTATATATGTAAACACTCAAGCCTAGGGCTTTATTTGTTTTTGAGTTAGAACTCATGGATTTGTGTCCAAGTATTGGCTTGGCAAGATGTAAGCTGTGAGGGCATTTATTTTAATGTTTTATTTCTTAAGACTCTGATGAATGGAATTATATTTCTTGTTTTAATATATTGGTGCATGTTAATATTATTTATTATGGGTTAATTTTGAGGGCGTTACAACTTGGTATCAGAGCGTACCGGGTTCGAATACTTTGGGTACGTGGGAAGTGATTAGTATCACAATGGGTTCGTCTCGTTTGATAGAGACTTAGTGTAATGATTCCATGCTTATATGATAACATGTTTATGTGACTATGTGGGTATGGAATGTAGTTCCTAGGATGTTGATTGGATCCTTGAGTCTCTGAAAGTCTTGTTGGAAAGGCACCTGATCAATGTTGTTTCCAACCGGAACTTTAGTGACGCCTCGGGACTATCATTATCCAGGAATGAAATTCGTAGGTGCTTATGTGATTATGTGCTTACGTGGTGTGATTTATTATTGTCCAATGTATTAGGACGCAAGTATTAAAGTTTTGGCACATTATTTAGAGTGCTAACGTCTTTGTTTCCTTTATTAGGATGTCAGGACGAGGACGAGGTCATGTAGGGGTGGTAGGCAGGCTAGGCAGGAAGTGCCTATACCGGAGGAAATACCGGCAGTTCAGGAAGGTGTTGGCCAGGCCAATGTGGCCGAGCCAAGAGGGACAGAAGGTATGGGCGCTGGCCCAAGAGATAGTGGAGCTTTAGGGAGTCATGGGCATTCTTAGGGCTCGTAATCGTGCTCAGTTGTTGTGGCGTATGCAGGCCTTCTTTTCAAGAGGAGTTCTTAGGTCTCAACCGGACGTGTTTGTGGGAGATCCTAGCGAGCCACTTAAGGCGCATTTAATGGCTCGAATGCATAACGAAAACATTTGAGATGCTAGGCATCGAAGACGAGACACTGAAGGTGACCTTGGTGTAGACGCGCCCGTGGGCTTCACTCTACAGTTCGGACTCGATTTGTGTCACGGTTCTAAATCTGAACCAAAGAGTCCAACTCTGGCAAATCGTTTTGAGAAAAATTGATTTTTGAAAAGAAGTGCCAAACATGGACTGCTTTGCCAGATTACAGAGTCGCCACCTAAATATTTTATTTTTGGGAAATTTAGGAAACCCTGACTCGGTCAAGGCCACGCGGTCCGGCTATAACCAAAGTTGACTTGGCTCGAGCTTGGGTACGATCGGGAAGGTCATTATGAGCACCCTCTCGCCCGTCCGAAGACCGGCCTCTACTAACCGTGATATCCGATTTTGAAAACATTACGTGTTCTTATTCGGTTATTAGCCTAGATTTACTATGTTATGCGCGACAAACAAGTATAGACCAAATCGCCTAAGTTGGAACAAAACATTACGTGTTTGTTTTGAAAAATGATTTGCTACTCATAAGTAGGCTAAAATGCGTTTTGCCACTCTCAAGCGGGCTTTTAGAAAAGACGGTTTTGCCACTATCTAGTGGGCTTTAAAACTCACGCTTTTAATGTGTTGTCCCAATTTAGGTAATTCAACCTCCATCCACAGGATTCATGCTTATATCACATAAGCACTTATCCTCATGGTAAGCCTATTATCATGTTAACATTCACACGCATGCGATATGCTAAAGCGTAAATACTTACATCGTACTCGTGCCAAAACAAAGAAACTAGTTAGCAAACATGCGTGACCTAGTTCATGTCAAGTGGCTAATGCATCACACACAAGGATGTAATCTAAATGGGCTCGGCTATCCTAAGCATGGCACATGAAATGCAGAACTACCACGTATTCAATTTGGAATTGAAAGTACGATGCATTTGCATGATGTCGAACCCGATGTATGTGAACAAATGCATGAATGCACGCATGCATTGCATAAGGTATGCTAATTTAGACATGCTCTAATCTACCACCGAGCGGTAAATAAAAGGGTTAGAAAGAAATGGGGGTTGGAAGACATACACCCACTCACGCACACTTATTACATTTTGCCCTCGCCGAGGGACCAAAATAATAATACATTCAAAATAAATGAATAAATATCACAAATTCCAATTCAATAAATAAATGTGAATAAAAGGGGGCACACCGCCTTGGGATGCGTGAATGATGCATGCTCGATGCGACTTGCCCGGAACCCGCGCCATGCCATCGCTGCCTGCTTTCACCGCTCCGCCTCGAAAATTGCTAAAGCCCTGGGACACCTTCCACATACCCTGAGGACCACCACCGGCTGAGGGGTTTGGCCACCGGCTAGGGGGTTTGGCCACCGACTGCAATGAAAGCTAATCGGCACAAAAAGATTGCCGTCGGCACTAAAGAGTGCCGTCGGCACTAAATTCTGCAGAGACAGTTTGACAAAGAACAAACAAAGAAGAAGGCATGATATGGAATTTTGGGACAAATGTTTGCACCAACCATACTTCTTATCATATTTGTGACTCAAGGGAGTATAGTCCTTGGTTCTCGGACCACCAATCGCGCATTTTCGATGATGGCCCAAGAACCAAGTGTGCAAATTTGATTTCAAATGTATGTAATGCAAACAAGCACATAAGGGTGCTAAGCCTCTATCACACTCACTTCAAGAGGCCTAGCATACATGTCAATACAATGAAGCCCTAAACATGTCATCTAGCATGCAATGTGATCAATGTAATGCACTCATGCAAAACATACAAGTAAACATGCAAGGCGGGCATGCAAACCAAATGAAGGATGGACTTAAACATGGATTAGGCACCCTAAATAGGCCTAAAACAGTGGCCATAGTGTCATGGGAATGAGGGCTAGTGTACACACAAACATGCATGCATACAAGGTCCAACACTTATGCATCAAAGAGCAACTTTTAAGCACACTTAAAAGAGGGTAAACATGGATACATGGCATGCTTAGAAAGCTCTGAAATCATGCCACAAAATGATGCCAAATCAAGCAACAAAGTAGGCTAAGCATGCATACAAATGGTCCAAGCATTAAGGCAAGCCAATGAGGCTTTGAACCACACTTAGTACAACCACACATGGCAATACTTAAACAATTAAAATCATAGTTTTAACACATAAAACTAAGCCCAAAGGACCCCCTAGATGGCATCTAGGTGGTTCAAATTCAAAGGTATGCATTAAGGCCAAAACATGGAGTACACAACACATACTTTTAGAGCACTAAAGAGACAACTAAGGTAAGCATACAAGCACACCAAAGGGACTGAAATAGCATGCTAGATGGTTCCAAACCACTAAAATGATGCAAGCAACACATGCTATATACTCATGCACTTAAGGCTAGCAAGCCAAAATGCAAAGTGGCTATACAAGGCATGTCATGGATGACCTAAAAAACCAAAAACAGATCTTATACATGACAAAATAAGCACATTTTCAGTGTATGACCAGCCACAAAAACAGAAGCAAGATAGGCTAAGAAAGCATGCAAGATTACGGTAAATCACATGGATTTCAAAGCAAGTAGCACATGGAGTATGCAAACAATGTTGAGCCCTTCAACAATGTTGAAGAAGGGCTCAAAATAAGCCTATTCTTAGCTTACATCATGCTCTGAAACAGATCATACACAAGCCAAATATTCTATGCAAGAAACATGGCATACAAAAGGATATTGAGATAGGTGCTAGATGAAGCCACCAAACGGCAAGGGGCCCTCAATCAAACATGAAGAGGACCCCAAAATAAGACTATTTGAAGTTTGGGTCGGAGCCCAAAAGTGCTTGCAAGCAAGGCTTAGATATGGATCAAGAAAGTGCAAGAAAAGGGAAGAGAATGACTTACACTTGAAGACCAAGAAACCAAAGACCTCTTGGACCAAGTTTAGGTGTTCCTAAGCTCAGAAGAACAGCCCCAAGTCGTTGGAAATGGAAGTGGTGGTGTTGTGCTATGGGTTGGTGAAGGAATGGTCCAAGAACAAGGTTGTTTTGAGGTGGATTGAGAGAGATATGGGATTGTAGATATATATGTTAGATATATATATCTATTCTCTGGTTTTCTTGCTCAGAATTTTCCAACCTTAGCAATGGAGAGGAAGGCCTCTCTTATATAGGCAACAAAAGCCAAGACTTAGAGGCTAAGTCACCCAAAAAGGGGTCAAGGGGGGGCCAAAGCTTGTAAGGGAAGCTTGGACAGCTGGTAAGGCTTCTTGAGGAAGCCAAGACAAAGGGGTCAAGGCTCCCCCAAGAAGCCATGAGCAAAGGGGCCAAAAAATGGGGTTAAAGGCTCCAAAATAGATACATATATGCACATGGGTCGAGTTCTGTGCATCCCAATACTGGCATGCACCAAGCTTGGGGGTGCAAAGGGTTCAAACCGCCGGAAGATTCGATCATTGTCCAAAATAAAGTGCGGTCGGCACTCTTTTCTGCCGGTCGGCTAAATAGAGTGCCGATGGATGATTCCTTGGTCAAAACATGGCCGGTGGGTATGCAAATCGAAGCCCCGGAAGTTAGCTTTCCAATGGAGCAAACCTTGCATCAAAATTCCTTCTGTGCAAAAAGTTATGCCCTTTTCCGTGAAGTCGCGCAGACTCAATCCAACCGATGATCCTCGCTCAACCCAACATATCTCGTCCACCGGGACTTGGCTTTGGGAGATCCTTGACCCAAAAATTGAGCCCCGGAAGTCTTCTTTCCAACAATGGTGGCCTCATAGCTTAACTCCAAGTATGCGATTGAATAAGCCCGATTTAGCGAGGGCTGCTCGATTCCCTTCTACCCGGGTCTTTGCCAATCTTCTTCTTCAACCTGTTTTCTCCCCTCCTCTCCTCTTTTCTTCAACTCCAAACCCCTAAACAAAGTGTTTTGAAGGGTTTGCCTCTCTCCTTGCCGGAGGAATTGAATCTTTGGCCTGCACATCTCTCAACACCGAGCAAACCATCAGTAGTGCCCTAAGTCTTGAGGGTGGTCAAAAATGGGGTGTCTACACTTGGCATCTTTCCAGCTAAAGGGGGATGCGGGTCAATGGTGGAAGTTCACTAAAGGGCGTATTGGAGGTACGTGGAAGGCGTTTGTTGACGCTTTTCAGGAGAAGTACTTGTCTTCAGCTGTCCAGGAGAAGCTGAGAGATCAGTTCTGCCATCTTGAGCAGAACAGTTTATCAGTGGCCGAGTTTGAGGCGGCATTCACTAGTTTGTCCAGGTTTGCACCGGAGTTAGTAGCGACTGAGGAGCGTCGTTGTATTGAGTTTGAGAAGAAGTTAAGGCGTGGCCTCACGAGAGTTGTCGGGTCTATGATTCGGGATTTTGGACGCTTTGGTTGATGCTGAGCCCATACCGAGGTTATGATGCAGGAAGAGGGGGAAGGGCAGAAAGGCTCCAAGAGGAGTCAGGAGGGTCAGAGTGATGGCAGGAGGCAGAGAGGTTTCACTCCTCAGCAGCCTCAGAGTAGTTTTTCTAGATCCACATTTCCTGTGCCCAGTGCTAGTTCTGGGAAAGGCAGTCAGGGAGATATCACTTGCTTCAAGTGTGGCCAGCTGGGCCACAAGTCTTCAGTTTGTCCTCGAAGGAGGAGGCAGAGGGCAAGATCTTCTTCGCTCGATCTCGAGCTAGAGTCGAGTAGAGGCGGCCGCTCTCTTGTTTTCCGGTCATCCCGGGGCACTGAAGAGGTTCGTCATGATTGAGTGGCACACAGTGCGTCTGGTTTGAGTTGTTTCGGTGTGGTCACCAGGCACTGAAGAGGTTTTGCCCACGGTGAGTGGCACATCTAGTGCATCTGGTTTGAGGCGACTGAGTCGGCGATTCGATCCGCTCAGCCTCGAGGGCTAATCAGGCTTCATCGTCCCATTGGTGCAGCGATCTTATGCTCCTAGGGTGAGCAAAGTTGATCGAGGTCATCTGGGCGTGTATCTTTATTACAGTAATCTTGTACCAAATCCGTCGGTTGTGAGAGGTACCTTCTTGTTTTGCAATTCGTTGCTAGTGTTTTGATCGACACGGAGCATCTCATTCTTTTGTGTCTGCTACATTTGCATCCATTTTGGAGTTAGAGTTAGCTCGATTAGCGTCTCTATTTGTGTAGTGTCACCACTTGGGGTGAATTGATTTTGAAACAAGGTGTTAGGGGTTGTGATATAGAGGTCGATGATCATAGAATCCCTTTTTCTTTCGTGGTTATGCCCATGAAGGGCTTCGATGTTATTTTGGGTATGGTGGTTATCATCATACCGGCATTTATTGATTGCTACCGTCGAGGGTCACTTGTTGTACAGATTAGCGGAGAACGTTTTCATTTTACGGGGCGGGGTTGGTAGTGTTTGCCACTGTGGTACGATCCACGAGGCGGAGTGAGCTTAGTGGTCTACTTGCTAGCTTTGAGAGTAGTGAGTGTGATGAGACCCAGATTGCGTTGCGAGAGTGGTTTGTGAGTACTCGGACGTTTTCGAGGATCTTGTTGGTTTGCCACCTCATCGAGATTGAGTTCTCTATTGATTTAGTGCCCGACGACGCCTATTTCTATGGCACCTTACCGCTTTTGCCCAATGAGTTAGTTGAGTTGAAGGTTCAACTCCGAGTTACTAGATAAGGGCTATATTCGTCCTAGTGTTTACGCCATGGGGAGCACCGCCCTATTTGCTAAGAAGAAAGGTGGTGCTTTGAGGCGTGTATAGATTAGGAAATTGAATCGGACTACGGTTAAGAATAAGTACCCTATGCCTCGTATAGATGATTTGTTTGACAGTTGAAGGGTTCCGTTGTTTCTCTAAGATAGACTTGAGATCGGGTTATCATCGGTTGAGAGTCGAGGAGGAGGATATCCGAAGACGGAATTCGACGCGTATGGCCACTATGAGTTTCGGTGATGCCGTTTGGGCTCACCAATGCACCGGCGATGTTTATGGATTTGATGAACCGGATCTTAGGAATTTTTAGATCGTTTTGTGGTCGTCTTCGTGGGCGACATTCTGATTTATTCACCTTCAGAGGAGGAGCACGAGGAACACTTGAGAGTGGTGCTTGAGTTACTTAGAGCCCATAAGCTGTATGCTAAGTTTGGGAAATGTGAATTCTGGCTAGAAGAGGTGGAGTTCTTAGGCCATGGAGTTTCTGGGGAAGGGGTGTCTGTTGATACATCCAAGACCGAGGCAGTGCAAGATTGGGCTGACCTAGGAGCGTATTGAGATCCGCAGCTCGGGATTAGCTGAGTATTACCGTCGGTTTGTGAAGGATTTCTCCAGGTTAGCTGCACCGTTGACTAGATTGACTCGGAAGGGAGTCAAATCTGTATGGAGTGAGACTTGAGAAAAGTCGTTTCAGGAGGTGAAGGTTAGGTAGACCACCGCTCGGTCTTGATTATTCGAGAGAGGGTTGGGTTATGCAGTTTACTGTGACGCCTCACGAGAGGGTCTGGGTTGTGTGTTGATGCAAGAGGGAAAAGTGGTTGCCTATGGCTCACGTCAGTTGAAAATTCATGAGAAGAATTACCCTACGCATGATTTAGAATTAGCAGCTGTAATATTTGCCTTGAAGATTTGGAGGCATTATCTGTATGGTGAGAAATTTGAGGTATTCTCCGATCATAAGAGTCTGAAGTATCTATTCACACAGAAAGACCTGAATTTGAGGCAGAGGAGGTGGATGGAGTTCATTGAGGATTATGACTTCGAGTTGCACTATCATCCGGGAAAGGCCAATGTTGTGGCCGATGCCCTTAGCAGGAAATCTGTTGGTGACGTAGCTAGTATAGCCATCCGAGAATGGGAGATGTTGGGTGCACTTGGGGAGTTTGATTTGCATCTGGGCGAATCCGTTGAGGCTGCGGCCTTATTTTCTGTTGTTGCACAGCCTACACTTGTTACTCGAGTGTTAGAGGCTCAGAGGGGTGATCTTGAGGTAGAATCTCTCAGAAAAGATTTCCATTGGAAAGATTGAGAAGGGTTTGTGGTGTATCCCGACCGAGTGTGAGATACCGAGACCGTCTGTTTGTGCCGGAGTCTTGCCGAGAAGAGGTACTCCGAGAGTTTCATCATTCGCGCCTTGCGGTGCATCCGGGAGGTACTAAGATGTATCAGGATTTGGGTCGCCAGTTTTGGTGGCGAGGTATGAAGAGAGATGTGGCAGCTTTCGTATCTAGGTGCCTTACTTGTCAGCAAGTAAAGGCTGAGCATCGAAGGCAACGGGTTTTTTGCAACCCTTGCCTTTTGCCGAGTGGAAGTGGGAGCATGTCACCATGGACTTCGTTGTAGGCCTTCCTAGGACACAGCGGGGTAGTGATGCCATTTGGGTGGTGGTAGACCGGTTGACGAAGTCAGCGCACTTCATTCCTATGCGTTAGAGATTCAAGAGATCATCTTCTCGAGTTGTATGTTCGGGACATAGTGAGGTTGCACGGGTCCCAGTGACGATCGTCTCGAGATAGAGATCTCGTTTCTTGCTGTTGTGGCAGAGTTTGCAGAGTGCTTTAGGCACTAAGTTGACTTTAGTACGGCTTATCATCCTCGGTGACGAGGCGGTCGGCGTACTATTCAGATCCTTGAGGATATGCTTCGGGGTTGTGTTCTCGACTTTAGTGGGTCGTGGGAGAGGCACTTGCCATTAGTGGAGTTTGCCTACAACAATAGCTTTCAGTCTAGTATCGGTATGGCACCGTTCGAGGCTTTGTATGGCCGACCGTGTAGATCTCCAGTTTGTTGGGCCGAGGTGGGTGATGCACCTTTGTTGGGTCCGGAGTTGGTGAGGGAAACAACGGAGAAAGTTGAGCTTATCCGTAAGAGGCTTGTTACCGCACAGAGTCGTCAGAAATCTTATGCCGACCGTAGGAGGAGACCTTTGGTATTTGAGGTGGGTGATCATGTCTTTTTGAAGATATCACCCAAACGAGGTTTGATGAGGTTTGGGAAGAGTGGGAAGTTGTCCCCTCGGTTTATTGGGCCTTTTGAGATCCTTGAGAGGATTGGCGAGGCTGCCTATCGTTTAGCTTTGCCACCGCAGTTATCCGGAGTTCATGATGTGTTTCATGTGAGTATGCTTCGGAAGTATGAGCCAGATCCATCGCATATACTGGATTGGACTGACTTAGTTGTTGATGAGAATGTCTCGTATGAGGAGAGACCGGTTCGGGTCTTGGATAGGCGGGATCAAGTTTTGCGAGGCAAAACCATCCCTTTGGTGAAAGTTTTGTGGAAACATCACGGAGTGGAGGAAGCCACTTGGGAACGTGAGTTGGAAGTCCGTGAGAAATATCCGGACATGTTTAGTGATTAGAAATCTTACATATAGATTTTTGTAACATTGTTGAACTTGAGAATTTTATATATATCTTAAGTTGGAAAACATTGAGAATGTTTTGGATTTAATGTTAGCATTTTGAACTTGCTTTTTATGGGAGTGGAATATAACATTGATATATTGAATGTGTTGTTTATATCATGAGATTGAATATGATATGGAAATTGTTCACATTGAAAGGGATAATGCATAATATTGATGCAGGTTGAAATATGTGTTGATTTATACATATTGTGAGATGCCTCTTGAAAAGAGATGAAGTGACCGGTATTGGGTCAAGTTGTTTATTATTGTTATAGCATGTCATTGGGAATTGAGAAAAACTCATTTTTTGAAAAACTTATGCTTAATTTCGGGGACGAAATTCTTTTAAGGGGGGGAGGTTATAGCGACCCCGGTCTTTTCCCATTCGATGTTTGTATCTGGACTTAGGTTCCGTAGATTCTATCTTTGTGAAATGGTTGTTGTCATCCTATATTTTCTTATTTGGAGTTATAGGATGTGTTGGGTGGGTTTGGAACAGGATGGTTGAGCTTAGGAACCAAAACTAGTTGCCCAGATTTTGGCTTGTCCGCTCGAGCTGGAGGTTTGACGCTCGAGCGGGGTTTTGTTGTTGCTTGTCCGCTCGAGCGGGGGTTTTGGCGCTCGAGCGGGAAAAACACCCATCCAGTATTTCTTACGCAGGGTTGGACGCTCGAGCGGGAGTTGGGACGCTCGAGCGGGAGTCTGTGTGTGCCGCTCGAGCGGGGAGTTGGGCCTTCGGCGGGAGCTGTATGCGAAAGTCTTGAGTGTGCATCCGCCGCCGAGCGGGGTTTACGCTCGAGCGGGGCGGCTGGGTATAAAATCGTGTTTCAGCGTTTTTAAAGCAGTTTTTCACCCTCTTTTCAGATTCTAAACCCTAGTTACGAGTTCTCTCTCTCCCAACTCATCTTCTCCCCTAGGATTGATCTATCTAGAGTGGATTTCTACCCTAGTTCCTTCACAAATAAGATAGAGGAGAGTGAGGGCTTTCATTTAATCTGAGCAATTGTTGGTTTGGAGCACTTTGGAGTTTTGGGCATCATCTTCATCTTCTTCTTTTGAGCTATTGCTTCGAGGTAGGGATTTCCTACTCCATTTATACGCTTTAATCATAAGTGTTGGTATTTTGGTATATGGGGGTGGTGGGGTAATTTTGGGAGAAACCCTAGGTTTTGACTTAGATTAATTTGTGTAATAAATTTAAGGGAGGTTTGTGGAATTGAGTTTAATTCATGAATTTGGGGATTATGAGATCAATTGATGTAGTTGGATATTTAATCACTCATCTCAGAACCCGATATTATATATATATTGTGATAGTCATTTCTAATTAGACATAATTGTTTTGGGCTATCGGTGGAGGATAGCCATTGATTGTTGTAGACCTTGCATGTGGCTTAGGTTTAATCGAATTGAGTCATTTATTTGACTGTTAAATTAATACAGAACATTACATGTATTGATTATGTGTTGTATATCGCAAGTATTGATTATGTTGCATATGCATTTGGTTTTGGAGGAGATAGGGGATGGACTCCCGGTTTAGGGGAAGAAAGGGGATGGACTTCTAAACCGAATTTGTTGGGGGGTTTAGGGGAAGAAAGGGGATGGACCTCTAAACCAGATTTGTTGGGAGGAGAAAGGGGATGGACTCCACTAGCATCACATATATGTATGCTATTTGTTAATAGAAGTATTTCTATTTAGTGTTGATATGATACATCACCACTAGGTGTATCAGTTGGGAAGTATGGAAGTGAATGTGGTTGTGATTGATACAATACCAGCATGTGTATTTGTTATGTTATGGAGAGGTTTAACTTAATTTGTTATCCCTGTTAAATCATTGAGAGATGAGATTCCCGTTGAGTTTTTGGCTAGGTTTTGAGCCATAGATGGAAGGTAAGATGTGCCATAGACAATGTGTCATAGGCAATATAGATATTCGTGTCATAAAAATTGTAATTGGAATATAGTGTGTTAACCATGTATCAGATGCTAATGCTTTAGTTAATTCTTATACTTGGTTTAGTGTTTCTCTACTGGGCTGTGGCTAACCCTATATGGGAACTTCATTTTTCAGGTGCAGATGGTTCACTACCTCCAAGGACTTAGCTTGTGAGGAATTGGAACTCGAAGATTTGTTTTTAGTTTATTTGCTTTTATATATGTAAACACTCAAGCCTAGGGCTTTATTTGTTTTTGAGTTAGAACTCATGGATTTGTGTCCAAGTATTGGCTTGGCAAGATGTAAGCCCGTAGGGCATTTATTTTAATGTTTTATTTCTTAAGACTCTGATGAATGGAATTATATTTCTTGTTTTAATATATTGGTGCATGTTAATATTATTTATTATGGGTTAATTTTGAGGGCATTACAAAATTGAATAAAAAGGGAAGTTGAATAAAAATAACAATGGCAGTTGAATAAATTTAAAAATGTAAGTTCATTCAGGAAACCATTATACCTTAACGATCTATTTGGAAATTAAATAAAAAAGAAAGATTGATAGAAAAACAAATTGAATAAAAATAGAAGTTCATAAGATTAACAATGGAAGTTAAAAAAAAATAAAAATGGAAGTTTCATAAGATTAACAATGGAAGTTCATAAAAATAAAAATGGAAGTTTAATAACAATAAAAATGGAAGTTGACTAAAAATATAAAAAAGGAAGTTGAATAAAAATAAAAATGGAAGTTGCATAAAAATGACAATGGAAGTTCATTTAAGAAACCACTATACCTTAACGATCTATTTGGAAATTAAGTAAAAAATGATGTTGAATAGAAAAGGAAATTGAATAAAAATAAAAATCAAAGTTCATTCAAGAAACCACTATACCTTAACGATCTATTTGGAAATTAAATAAAAATGGAAGTTGCATAAAATTAACAATGTAAGTTCATTTAAAAAATCACTATACCTTAACGATCTATTTGGAAATTGAATAAAAAAGGAAGTTGAATAGAATAGGAAATTGAATAAAAAAGAAAGTTGAATAAAAATAACAATGGAAGTTGCATAAGATTAACAATGTAAATTCATTCAAGAAACCACTATATCTTAACGATCTATGTGGAAATTAAATAGAAAAGGAAATTGAATAAAATTGGAAGTTCATGCAAAAACCACTATACCTTAACGATCTATGTGGAAATTAAATAAAAAATGTTAATTCAAGAAACCACTATACCTTAACGATCTATTTGGAAATTAAATATAAAAGGAAGTTGAATAGAAAAGGAAATTGAATAAAAAAGGAAGGAAATCGAATAAAAATTGAAGTTCATTCAAAAAACACACTATACCTTAACGATCTATTTGGAAATTAAATAAAAAAAGAAGTTGAATAAAAATGAAAGTTGTATAAAATTAACAATGGCAATTCATTTAAATAAAAAAGGAAGTTGAATAAAAATAAAAATCGAAGGTCATTCAAGAAACCACTATAACTTAACGATCTATTTTTATTCAATTTCTAAAATGAAGTTGAATAGAGAAGAAAATCGAATAAACATAAAAATGGAAATTGCATAAAATTAACAATGTAAGTTCATTTAAGAAACCATAATACCTTAACGATCTATTTGAAAATTAAATATAGAAGGAAGTTCAATACAAAAGAAATTAAATAAAAATTGAAGTTGAATAAAAATAAAATTGGAAGTTGCATAAAATTAACAATGGAAATTCATTGAAGAAACCACTATACCTTAACGATCTATTTGGAAAGTAAATAAAAAAATGAAGTTGAATAGAATAGGAAATTGAATAAAAGTTGAAGCTTAATAAAAATAAAAATGAAAGTTGCATAAAACTAAAAATGGAAGTTCATTGAAGAAACCACTATACCTTAACGATCTATTTGGAAATTAAAGAAAAAAGGAAGTTGAATAGAAAAGGAAATTGAATAAAAATGGAAGTTGAATAAAACTAAAAATGGAAGTTCATTGAAGAAACCACTATACCTTAATGATCTATTTGGAAATTAAAGAAAAAAGGAAGTTGAATAGATTTTTATTCAATTTCCTTTTCTATTCAACTTCATTTTTTATTTAATTGCCAAATAGATCATTAAGGTATAGTGGTTTCTTGAACTTCCATTGTTAATTTTATTCAACATCCATTTTTATTTATTTTCTTTTTTTATTTAATTTCCAAATAAACCGTTACGGTATAGTGGTTTCTTGATTGAACTTCTATTGTTAATTTTATGCAACTTCTATTTTTATTGTTAGTCAACTTCCACATCCATTTTTATTCAATTTCTTTTTCTATTCGACTTCCTTTTTTTATTTAGTTTCCAACTAGATCGTTAAGTTACAGTGATTTCTTGAATGAACTTTCATTTTTATTTTTATTCGATTTTCATTCAACTTCTTTTTTTATTTAATTTCCAAATAGATCATTAAGGTATAATGGCTTCTTGAAAGAACTTCCATTGTAAGTTTTACGCAATTTCCATTTTAATTTTTATTCAACTTTTAGTTTTATCCAATTTCTATTTTTATTCAACTTCCATTTTTATTCAATTTCCTTTTCTATTCAACTTTTTTTTTATATTCAACTTCCATTGTTAATTTTATGCAACTTTCATTTTTATTTCTATTCAACTTTCATTTTTATTTAACTTCAACTTCCATTTTTATTCAACTTTCATTTTTATTTTTATGCAACTTCCATTTTTATTCAATTTTCTTTTTTATTCAACTTTTTTTTTTTATTTAATTTCCAAATTGATCGTTAACGTATTGTGGTTTCTTGACACTACTACAAAAATAGTTAAATATCACACTTTGACAAAAAAAAAAAGATCTCACTTTTATTAGAAGTGTGATAAAAAAAATTAGATTGATATATTAATCACACTTAATTTGATTGAGTGTGATAATATTTATTTTTTATGTCACTTTTCAATTAAGTTATATATATATATATATATATATATATTTTTAATCACACCTTTTAATTAAAGTGTGATTATATATACACTACTATTTTTTAATCACACTTTTTAAACAAGTGTGATTATATATATATTTTTTAATCACACATTCTAATTAAAGTGTGATTATTTATATATTTTTTAATCACACCTTCTAATTAAAGTGTGATTATATATATACTACTACTTTTTAATCACACTTTTTAAATAGGTGTGATTATATAAATATTTTTTAACCACACATTCTAATTAAAGTGTGATTATTTATATATTTTTTAATCACACCTTCTAATTAAAGTGTGATTATATATAACTACTACTTTTTAATCACACTTTTTAAATTGGTGTGATTACATAGATATTTTTTAACCACACATTCTAATAAGTGTGATTATTTATGTATTTTTTAATCACACATTCTAATTAAAGTGTGATTATATATACACTACTACTTTTTAATCACACTTTTTAAATAGGTGTGATTATATAGATATTTTTTAACCATACATTCTAATTAAAGTGTGATTATTTATATATTTTTTAATCACCTTCTAATTAAAGTGTGATTATATATACACTACTACTTTTTAATCACACTTTTTAAATTGGTGTGATTATATAGATATTTTTTAACCACACATTCTAATTAAAGTGTGATTATTTATATATTTTTTAATCACACCTTCTAATTAAAGTGTGATTGTATATACACTACTACTTTTTAATCACACTTTTTAAATAAGTGTGATTATATATATATATATTTTAATCACACATTTTAATTAAAGTGTGATTATATATACATTACTATTTTTTAATCACACTCCCTAAATAGGTGTGATTGTATAAAATATTTAAATTTGATTTTTATATATAATATACTATTCCCAAATCCGCGCCTCTATTCTACCCATGAATGATAGAGACGACTCACTACTAGAAAATGAGGCTTTAGATACGGAACTTTTTCGCCCATTTTTTCATCTTTCTATCTCTCTGTCTCTATCTCTCTTATCTCTCTCTCTCTCTCTCTCTCACTTATCACTCTTCTCTGTCTGTCTGTTTGTCTCTCTCTCTCTCTCTCTCTTTCTCTCCGTGTCTCTCGTCCATCTCTCTTCTGTCTATCTCTCCCGTCTCTCTTCTCTCTCTGTCTCTCTTCTCTATCTCTCTTCTCTTTATCTATCTCGCTCATCTCTCTCTGTCTCTCTCTCGTTTATCTCTTTTCGCTATTTTTTTCTCTCCCTCTCTCTTTGTCTATATCTTTTCACCCATTTTTTCATCTTCCTCTCTCTCTTCTCTTTCTCTCTCTCACTCATCACTCTTTTCTTTCTGTCTATCTGTCTGTCTCTCTCTCTCTCTCTCTCTGTGTCTCTCAGTCATCTATTTCTTCTCTCATCTCTTTTCTCTCTCTGTTTCTTTCGCTCATCTCTCTTCTCTCTATCTCTCTCATATCTCTCTGTCTCTCTTGCTCATCTCTCTTCTCTCTCTCTCGTTCATCTCTCTTCTCTCTATCTCTCTCTCGTTCATCTTTCTTCTCTCTCTGTTTTTTTTCTGTCTCTCACTCTCTATCTTTTTGTTCCTCTCTCTCTCTTCTCTTTCTCTCTCTCTTTCTCTCCCACTGTGTTCGCGTTGCTCACTCTCTCCCTTCTGTCTTCTCTATTTACTGAGCTCCCTCTCGATTTATCTATCCACTACAAGAAAATGCACTTTTAGCGACCACTTTGTCTCTCTCTCGCTCATCACTCTGTCTTTGTCTCTCTCTCTCTCTCTCTCTCTCTCTCTCTCTCTCTCTATTTCTCTCCTCTATCTGTCTCTCACTCATTTTTCTCTCTCTCACCACCCATCTCCTTTACCATCTTCACCACTCATAGCGCCATTCCACTACTACCATTACTACCCTTGTCGCCATTTCACCTCTCGACTACCATTACCACAACTACCACTCACGCCACTATTCCTACCATTATCTCTCCTTCACCCTTGACTCTCCATCTACTCTACCACTCCCACAACTTAACCACCTTCACCACCACCACCACCACCACCATCATCTCTTATCCACCACCTTCACCACTACTACTACCATTACCTCTCATTCACCCTTGCCACTTCATCTACTCTACCATTACCACAACTTCACCACTAATCTCCTTCACGCTACCACCACCACCACCATCATCTCTTATCTACCACCTTCACCACTTGCCACTCTATCCTCTACAAAAAAAAAAAAAAAAAATCATTAACTACAAAAAATATATATTTTAACAAAAATATTTTTTTTTTGACGGCAACAACTCTAAATGCAAAAAAAAAAAAAGAAAAAGAAAGTTAAACGGCATTATTTTGTTATTTAAATTTCATTTTTGACATTTTTTTTTATTCTCGCCCGTTTTTGTTTTCCATTCCCGCTCTATTCTCTCTCTCTATCTCTTCTATCCGTCTCTCACTCATCTCTCTCTCTCACTACCCATCTCCTCTACCACCTTCACCACTCATAGCGTCATTCCACCACCACCACTACTTCCACTGTCGCCACTTCACCTCTACGACTACCATCGCCACCACTCCACTACCACCACTACCACTACTACCACTACTACTACCATTACCTCTCCTTCAGCCCTGCCACTCCATCTACACTACCACTACCACAACTTCACCACTAATATTTTTCGCCACCACCACCACCTCCACCACTAATGTCGCTCCCTTTCCTCTACCACAAAAAAATAGTTCATGATTTTTATTAACAAAAAAAAAATAGGCCGTAGAAAAATATTTTTCATTGACCACAGAAAATAAACTTTTATTTTAGTGGAAAATATTTTTTATTAAAATATTACTCTTACTTCTACCAAATAAAAAATAAAAATAATATTTTTTTAATGAAAATAAAAATGAAACAAATAAATTTTCAATCTTAGTAACAAAAAAAAAAAAAAAGAATTTTTTTTCATTAACTACAAAAAAAATTGATTTTAACAAAAAATAATTTTTTTTAGCGACAACAGCCTGCGTCACAAAAAAAAAAAAAGAAAAAAGAAGAGTTAAACGGTATTATTTTATTGTTTAAATTTTATTTGTGATCCAAAAAAAAAAAAGATTTTATTTTATTTTTTATCCACCCCCCGTCTCCCTCTCTTTTTCTTTTTCATTCCTGCTTTTTTTTTTTTGCCATTCCCTTCCCCCCCGGGGGCCCAAAACCAAAATCCCTAATCTCAACATCACTGTCTCTCTTACTCTCTCGTTTCTGCACCGATCACTCTCTCACTCTCTCGTTGTTCATCTCATCGCACCGATCATCATCGCACAGCCGATCTACTCACAGGTAAACTCTCTCTCTCAATCTCTGTCTCTCTCTCTCTCCCGATCGTTGATTTTTTTTGTTATATATATATATATATATCTGATCTGACCTAATCGGCTCCCTCACTCTCTCATCTCATCAGTCTCACACTCACTCTCTGGTTTTGCATCTCTGCACCGATCGACTCACACACAGGTAAATATGAATCTGTCTGTTAATCTGTGTTTGTTTTGGCACACCGATCGACTCTCACACTCACTCTCTGTGTTTGTTTTGGCCTCTATTTGGAATGTAAATATGAATCTGTTATTAATCTGTAAATATGAATCTGTTTTGGCCTCTATTTGGAATGTAAATATGAATCTGTTTTGATCTTAGTTGTGTCTTAGTTGAATCTCTTTGTTTTATTAATTGTGTTGTGTCTGTTATTAAATCTGAAATCAGAAAAAATAGGTGGAATAATTTTGGTCTCTAATTGTGGAATTTAGATTGTGTCTGTTATTGAATCTGTTTTGGCATCTAATTGTGTCTGTTATTAATTGTTTTGTTTGGAATTCAGATTGACCAACTAGGTGGAATTCAGAAAAAATAGGTGGAATAATTTTGGTATGAATCTGTTTGTTAATTTTGGTATGAATTTAATAATAGGTGGAAAAATATGTATGAATCTGTCTGTTATTAAATGTTTAAGAAAGTCCTCGCCAATAGTGATGAAAATAACAGAGAAAAGTAGTATCCAGAACAAAATTGATAAATGCTGACTGACTAAAACGATTAAGTAAGCACTCCATAACTTGAAGAAAAACCTGCAACATGATTAACTATAGTTAGAAAACTATTTTGTTGGGTGCTTTCATATTTAAAACATTTATGGAAATTTGACCACTGACTTTTAGAAGACTTGATCACTGATGGCTCCCAAAAAAAATAAGTTCATTATATATTTGGAAAGACAATGAACAGGCCAAATCTTAGTGGATTTGTTGCCCTCCATGCCATATTGGTCATGAAAAAGTCACGCAATGTTCAAATAAGTATTACCAGCCCAGATTAGAGGCTTATATCAAACTCCAGCTACCTTCCTCAATTTCCAATCTTCCTCTGCTTGAATTTGCTATATTTTTTTATTTCTCTATTTTTTTGTTTTGAATTTCCTATAGTTTGAATTTTGAAAAAATATTACACGGAAATGCTGATTTTGTACTCATCTTCATTCTTCCACACAAGGTTTTGTGACGGAGATCGATCATTTAGCAATTCAAGCCTCTGATAAAGAAACTAGTCTCAGAGTTGGGCAACTTGGTAAGCAAATAAATTTTCTTTTATGATTTTGCTTCAGCTGAACACTCACTACCCAGCTAGTTACAAGGGTTTTGATTTTGGTGGATAATTTGTAAATCTAATGATGAATTGTGTGTTTATAGAGTACAAGTCTTGAATGCCTTGGAGTGGAGACTTTATGCTAGTTTCCTTTCTTGTGAGCCTCTCTCTCTCTCTCTCTCTCTCTCTCTCTCTCTACTTTAGTTTTAGTTTTTTTTTTTTGAGTTATATAAATTGTGATATCTTCTATTAATGGAACCAAAATGGATGCTCTGTATTGTCTACAAACAATGTGACTCTAACGGACCACTTTCTTTTTCTTGCGAGTTAGTGATAGGGAGTTCTTGAGAATGCTAACGGACCACTTTCTAGCCTCGAATACCTTCCTTTTGTAGAACAAATGAACAACTGGGCTTTTGCTTTTTCTTTATGATGAATCTTTTTCTTTTTCTTTTTGGTTTGGATCCTCTATAATGACTTAGCTTTTCTTTGTGGATTACTTTTTCTAATTGTTTTTGACTCTTCTAAGTGCAACATTTCTGCTAGATATATCTTTATCTATATAAAAAAGTGACCTTTATTTTTATTTTCCTCTATTTTAAAGTCAACCAAGAACATTTTTGCATCTTGCTTTCTTATTTTTTCCCCAAATCTTCAACCTAAAGTGCACCTTGATAATTTTTAACCACGTTTATTGATGCGCCCTATTTTTTAGGTGTTTCTTTCACAGGGGTCATGTGTTATACTACCCTGACATTCTTCTTTAGGTAATAAAGCTAGGTGTCCTTGTATGCAAGGGAGAAGATTATTATATTGAAATCTGAAGGGTCTCAATTAGAGTTACAATTACAATGTCAAAAAGGAGTAAAATAAAACATCCTAATACCATAATTTCTCTACATGAAGCATTGGACTTAAAAAAAGTTAAAATTGAGGGTGGGCTCATTTTCTATAAGGAGGGTCTATGTTCGATTCTTTCTACACTTGATGTTACTTTTGTACTAGTTATAAACTAAAAAGTAGTGGAGTTACATTTCTCTTTAAAATAATAGTTCTCCTTTTTAAGAGTGGTGGAGTTCTATTTCCCTTTGTTCCCAAACTTTTAAGTTTTCAATTTATTTTCAAAAAGATTTTCAATAGTGGAAAGAAAAAGATAAAATCAGCTTTACTTTCCATTATGAAGAATAGCTACAACAGAAATTCAAACTGAAATGTAAATAAATGATCATTTTGTTAACATCTCAACCCTTAACTTCTTCAATGCTTCACTTCATTTGACGGTTCTCGACTTCAAGACTACAATCAACTGAAACCATGCTTAAATGCGCAGAAGGGGAAGACGTATAAACAATCACCTTTCAGATTTAAAGGTACTATAAAGCAAGAGTTAGAGAGAATATTGGTGCTAGTTGTATAATTTAAATTTAACTTCATCGTTGATGAGGGTAGAACTGGGAATATTTCTTGGAAGCTATGCTTTTAATCAATCATGGACATAATTGTGTGTCCTCATTTTCTGCAGGATTTTTCACAGAAGCAATATCTTCTTTTGTTTCTGTCCCTTGGCATGCCCATTATGTTCAGATTTGTGGTGGTGTTTATGTGAGGTTGCTTTTGTTCTTTTGTTCTTTAGTTTTTTTTTTTTTTTTTTTTTTTTTTAATCGTTGCAATATTGTTTATGCTTCATTGGAAGATATTCAATCTATTTTTAAATTGGACATGGCAGGGACACAACAGCATATTATATTTCACTACATACTGATATCAACTTCTTTTTTGATATGTCTGTATGATACCCTTTATGTTGCCTCTACTGATGTATACTGTGTGACAAAACGAAAGAAAAAGTTAGGAGGGTAATTATTGAATGTCAAATGAATAATTTCATTGTCAAAATTTTATTACCGTGTAAATTTCATTTTAAACTGTCTAGTCATCATTTTGCACTAGTGGGCAATATTGGACCCTAGGATCTATCAAGGTGTTTTCTTTGGAAGGTAATTGGATATTTAACAACAATGTAATCACCTTTTTATATTCCTATATTATGTCTTGCTTGTATGCTCAGACCATTACCTCTGAAGAGTGAAGCAGAATGCTCAAACATGCATCTTTGAAATTCTTTTTATTTTACATGCAGTTTGCAATACAATTAACATCGGTTTTTCCTTTTGATTCTTTATGGGAAGGATTGAGTGGTGAGTTCTTGTTAGAAGTTAGAAGGTTCGTTTTTCTTCCTTGTGATATATATATTTTTCATTATTGCTAGGCTACGAGAGTTAGGAAGAAAGCAAGGATGTCAAATTACTACTTTAAAATGTGATATTTCTTATTATACAAGGACGGATGATGATTTTTCATTTTGGTTTTGTAACTTTGTAGTCCTAATATCTTGCAATCCCAAAGTTTGAACTTAGTTATTCTTGTCTTTGTAAGAATATCTTGATCATGAATGAAATGAAGCGAAGACTTAATGATTGACCCTTTTTAAATTTTCATTTGGAAGTTTGGAGTGAATGTATCTGGTTTAAGGATACCATATATTTTGTGAGAAGAATACTGACTTCTTCCCCCTCTGTCATACACATATGGATATGTATGCACACACGAATGCATCACACACTTTCTTAATTATGTTACAAGTTCTTGCTGTATGTATCGAAACTACTCCATGCCGCATTGATGGTTCTCTTATATCTTACCTTTTATATGTCTTGCATTACTATTGAACTTCCTTGCGGCTTCCATGGTGGGCCCTTTCCTGCTTTGTCTATCAAAAAGTGCACTCCATCTTTGTGCTTCGTCTTTTCAATGATTGCTTTGCCGACTCTCTTCCATCTTTGCCTTGATCGTACTTCTTAACCAAAAGTGGCATCTGGGTTTGATTATTTTCGGTGATATTTTAATCAATTATTCAACTTCCATAACACTAAGATGGGTTTGTTTTGACTTTTGTCATGATATTATTCTGATGGAGCTGTTTCGATAAAGATGAATGTGCTTCTTTATGCTCCACCTTTACTATTACTCATGTTGAAGGTACATCAATCTGTGGCTTTATTTTTTGAAAAAAATAAAAGTGTTATCTGGTTATAGCATATAATTCTTGAAGCAACGATTTACATAGTGCAGGGCTATGGACATAGCAAGGGTGTTTTCGACTTTAGCGGTCTGACAATTGTGCAGTGCTAGTTCTTACATTCTGTTTTTGTAAATTGTTGTGCATCATAATACATAGATGAACGTAGAATGATATTAATATTAAGATTTTTATGGACAAACACGAGTCTTTTCTTGCATAACTTGTCGATTGCTTCTTTTTGTGGATGCCTTTTTGTTTTCATCTATCCACAGTTTTGTAAGAGTGATGCTAGGACCCCAAATAATCTATTAAATTTTTTACCAAACCTCTGCTAGTGTTCCATTGAAACAGAAGTCATGGTTTTGAAATTGAAAGAATTGATTTTCATTAATTAGGTATTCATCCTATAATCTCATATATCACTTTAAATTGTAGATCATGTATAGACATGATAAGATACTAACATCTCTTGAAGTAACCTCCTAACTTTGAAAGGGAAAAAAGTTACTTCCTTTATGTAGTGAACATTACGCGGTGTCTTTCGGGCCGTCAAAATGTTGTGTTTGGTTCAAGGTTGTTTCTTTGTTTTTATGCCCAATCGTGGCCACTATTGCTTCACATCTTGATTCCTCATGTTGTTTGATGCAATTTACTTCTTGTGGAACTATAATCTTTGTTCTATGTTTTTTCGCTTGGAAGTTTTGGGTATTTAAGCTGTTGTGTTGTGTTGTGTTATTTACGCTTTGCGAAGCAATTGAGCAACAAAACATCTGTCAAGGCCAAGTCTGAGAACAAGAAAGATGCTTACGAAAGGATGGATAATGCATTCCCGGATCGGATGATGACAAGACGCCGAGATAGGTCACGACTAGTAGAACCTCATGTGCAAAACCAACTTGAAGCGGTCCGATCTTTGAGAGAAGCGTGCATCTGTTCATGATAGAATGAGGGTACACATTACTTTGACGATCTGATTGGAGAGGAGGATCCAAAAGACAAATCAACCTAATTTGGGAAGAACTGCATGTTTCTGTGGTTCGAACAGTTTTGTGAATTTTTGGTTCTCTAATTTAAATTCCTCTCCGGCATTCTCTTTCTCAGCTACCAAGGTAATAAAAGACAAATCAACCTACTTTTTTTTTCCAAGAATTAGACTAGTTAATTGTTTCCTTATTTTAGATTGCATGGTCTGTAAGACTTATTATAAATAAATATGTAAGCCTGATAGCAAAATAACTTTTGATTAATAATATCCATAATTTCTCTTCCTTGTGGATTCAAGGTTTTATCTTTCTCATTTATTCGACAACCTATTTTGTCTACTAGGAATCGCGGAATGGGATTTGCCGAAAACATCTTGAGACGATCTTCTTGTTATTAAAACGATAGTGATGATGAATCTGAAAAATGAGTGAATCAAAGATTACGGTGAATATCAGTTGGTAAGGCAACAAAGAAAAATCTGTGTTGGTGATTGTCGACTTATTTTTTGTTACGAATTAAATATTTTATTTGCAAACAAAAATGTGTTATAACCTAAAACTATCTATTTGGTTTCTTGGAGGAAATCATCCTTGGGAGTGGTCAAAACTTTGTATTAGAGGTATTTCTTTTAACCATGTTAGAACTTTGTATAACGTATTGCATGAATGTTTTCAATACACACAGTATGATATTTCAAATAAATTATAAGGATGGATTTTCTTTTCTTTGAAGTGATCAAGAATATATATATTTTTTATTTGTGCATAAAGCAAATGCAATTATGGTATTCTCCTAAACTAAGTTAACAAAATTTGCATGCTTACCAAATTCATTATTAGCTAATGATATTTGAACACCTCATGCTTATATTGGCACTATTAATGTATCTTGTTAGGATTTTCTCTTTTTGTTCTCTTCCTTTTCATATGTAGACTATAGATGATTGTGTATTTTGAGCTCCTTTGGTTACATACGAAGGACCTCATTTTTACACTTGTGTTCAATGTATGAATATGATGGTTGCTTCTTGGGATTGCTACCTAATCTAGGCTGTGATATCGAATGTGGAATGGGAGCATGTATATATTTTTGAAAATGAGGTTGGTGGGTGACTCCGTATTGAAAGCAAAATATTTATTTATTTGAATCTCTTAGATTGGTGTGGTGATATAATTAATTTTTACATCAATTAGGAAGCAATTAAAACTATTTTCAGGATTAAGATCAAGCAGAAATGATTAATGTTCCTATTTTGGTTTGCTGAATTAACTTTTTAGTTTATTCATATGCATCAACGGTTTTTGGATTAATTTGTGTTTTCATTTTTCAGGTCAATTTTTTTTTTGGAGAGATGCAAAATATGGTCCAAGAATTAAAGAACTTAGTTTTTTAAGTTTTTTCATTTTTTAATATATGTAAGCACAGTTAATTTTTTTTATTTAATTCCTTTGTATATACTTTTGAATATTTAATTTTCATTTATGAAATATATGACGTTATTCTATTCAATATATGGTTATGATTCAAAATATAGTATATAGTGTGTATTACATTCTTTAAATATGCATATAAAAATAATATTGATTATTTTTCAAATATGTCAATTTTTTTTTTTAAAAATAGATCTTATTAGTTATTAATCACACTTAAAAGGTGTGATCTAAATGTTATTAATCACACTTAAAAAGTGTGATTAAAAATGATCCTTTTTAATCACACTTCCAAAGATCACACTTAAAAGGTGTGATCTAAATATTTTTAAGCACACTTAAAAAGTGTGATTAAAAATGATTATTTTTAATCACACTTCCAAAGATCACACTTAAAATGTGTGATCTAAATATTTTTAATCACACTTAAAAGGTGTGATCTAAATATTTTTAAGTACACTTAAAAAGTGTGATTAAAAATGACCATTTTTAATCACACTCCCAAAGATCACACTTTAATAAAACTTAAAAGGTGTGATTAAATAACATATATCACACCAAAAAAGTGTGATCTTTATCTATTTTTGTAGTAGTGTGAATGAACTTTAATTTTTAATTTTATGCAACATCCATTTTTAGTTTTACTCAACTTCCATTTTTATTCAATTCTATTTTCTATTCAACTTCCATTTTTATTCGATAACCTTTTTCTATTCAACTTCCTTTTTTATTTAATTTCCAAATAGATCGTTAAGTTATCTTTGGTTTATTGAATGAATTTCCATTTTTAATTATATGAAACATCCATTTTTAATTTTATTCAACTTTCTTTTTATTTTTATTCAACTTCAATTTTTATTCAACTTCTTTTTTATTCAACTTTCTTTTTTATTTAATTTTCAAATTGATCGTTAACGTATAATGGTTTCTTCAACGAACTTCCATTTTTAATTTTATCTGACTTCCATTTTTATTCAATTCTATTTTCTATTCAACTTCCTTTTTTATTTAATTTCCAAATAGATCGTTAAGGTATAGTGATTTTTGAATAAACTTCAATTTTTAATTTTATGCAACTTCCATTTTATTTTTATTCAACTTCTAGTTTTATTCAATTTCCTTTTCTATTCAATTTTGTTTTTATTTAATTTCCAAATAGATCTTTATGGTATAGTGGTTTCTTGAATGAACTTCCATTTTTAATTTTATGCAACTTCCATTTTATTTTTATTCAAATTCCATTTTATTTTTATTCAACTTCGATTTTATCCAATTTCCTTTTCTATTCGACTTCCTTTTTTAATTTAATTTCCTAATTGATCATTAAGTTATAGTGGTTTCTTCAATTAACTTCCATTTTTAATTTTATGCAACTTCCATTTTTATTTTTATTCAACTTCTATTTTTATTTTTATTCAACTTCCTTTTTTTATTCAACTTCTATTTTTATTCAATTTTCTTTTCTATTCAACTTGATTTGTCATCTAATCTCCACATAGATCCTTAAGATAGAGTGGTTTCTTGAATGAACTTCCATTTTTATTTTTATTCAACTTCCTTTTTTATTCAACTTCCATTTCTATTGAATTTTTTAATTTTAGGCAACTTCCATTTTTATTCAAGTTTCTTTTTTATTCAACTTCCCCTTTTATTTTTATTCAACTTCCATTGTTATTTAATTTCCATTTTTATTTAACTTCCATTTTTATTCAATTTCCTTTTCTATTCAACTTCTTTTTTTATTTAATTTCCAAATAGATCGTTAAGGTATAGTGGTTTATTGGATGAACTTCCATTTTTAGTTTTATGCAACTTCCATTTTTATTCAATTTCCTATTCTATTCAACTTTCTTTTTTATTCAATTTCCAAATAGATCACTAAGGTATAGTGGTTTCTTCAATAAACTTCCATTGTTAATATAGCGATCCCGGTTTTCCTTTCCTTTGTATATTGTATTCCGGACGTGGTTCTGTGGTTGTGTTGTTGTCTCATTCTCATTTCCTTCCCTTACTCTTTGTATTTGAGTCTTGGGTTGTGTTGGCGGTTTGAAATAGGTTGGTTGTGCTTTGGAACCAAAAGTTGATGCCAGATTTTGGCCTTCACGCTCGGCGGGGCTTTTGGCCTTCAGCGGGCCCTTTGTTATTGCTTCTCCGCTCGGGCGGGCGTTTTGGCCTTTCGGCGTAATTTTCCATCTCCAAGTACTTTTATGCGAGTCTTGAGCCTTTCGAGTGGGATTTTGGCCTTCGGCGTAACCCTTTGTTTTGTTCCTCCGCTTTCGGCGAGAGTTTGGCCTTCGGCGGGGACCATGTCTGCAAAACTTCGAAATCGTAATCTATGCTCGGCGGCGCTTTTGGCCTTTCGGCGTGAGTCTGTCGGCCTTTCGGCGCCCGCTCGGCGGTGATTTTATATCAGTCCAAGATTTCACTTTTTGGATCACTTTTTGATTTCCTTTCTCTCTCTTACTTTTTTCAAAACCTCCATTGGAGAGCCTCTTTCTCTAAAACCTTACCTTCTCTCTAGGGATTGATCTAGTAGGAGTGATTTCCTCATCTTGGGCCTTTGTAAAAGTTGTGGGGATTGTCGAGGGCTATATTTTGATCCGAAAATCTTGGAGTTTGGAGCAACTTCGTTTTTCTTCATCTTCTTCCTTGGGTTCATCTCTTGAGGTAGGGATTTCTACTGATTTTTATGTGTTTTAACATAAATATTGAGCTATTTATATAGATGGTTTGATTTGGGAAGCTAGGGTTTGAAATGTGTTATTTTGAAAAAGGGGGTTTTGTCCTTTGGGCCTATATATATATATATATATATATTGGGTCTTAAAAAGGGGATCATTGATGTTTTTGTTAATATTTGAGCCTTTGGGTCAATATTGGGAAAAAGGAAAAAATGCCATGTTTGGATATATTTGGGTCATTAGTATAATTAATGACAATTGTTATGGAAATATGAAATTGAGCTAGAAATAATGAAATTGGCTCATTGTGAAATGAAATGGTGGAGTTGGATTTATTAATCACTCACCTTTGAGAATTTTTGATAAATTATCTGTTGACGTAATTATTATCTGTTTAGAAATAATTGCTTTTGGCTACCAGTATAGGATAGTCTTGATTGTTGTAGACAATGCATGATGATTAGGCAAAGTAAAACTAATCAAATTGAGTGCGCCATCGAATATGGCGGTTGATATAATACATGAATTTTATGTATTGATTTGATTATGTATATGATATGTGTTTATATACATTGTGTTGTGTGGGAGGAGATAAGGGATGTACTCCACGGTTTAGGGGAAGATAGGGGATGGACTCCTAAACCGGATATTGTTTGGGAGGAGATAGGGGATGGACTCCATTGATACAACAATTTTGTGTATCTATTGAAGTATTGATATAGCTAATTTGTATATCATATATGAAGTATAGAAGTGTTTGGTTTGAGATTGATACAACAATTATGTGTATCTTTGGTTAAGTGTGAAGTATTTAATTTGAGTTGTTATCTCAATTGAAATAGAAGTACTGTTGATAAGAGATATAATCTCATTTAAAGTATATGGTCGGAGTTACGAGCGGGTTTATGAATTAAGAAATTAGATAAGAAATGGAAAACAGAATGAAACATGAACACATTTGTCATGTAATCGAAATGGGTTATGAATTGATTCATGTGAGATAAACATTTATCAAATGCTAATGTTTTAGTTATTGCTCATACTATGTTTAGCATATCTCGACTAGGAGTTGGCTCACCCTATATGGGACATCATTTTCAGGTTCAGGTACTATGCCGCCTCCGAGATCTTAGCACGGATCGTTGTGGGAGTTAAAGACTCTTTTGTTAATTTTTTTTGTTGTATTACATGTATATCAAGCCAAGGGCTTATTTTGTGTAGAGTTAGCACTCTCTTTTGTAACCAAGTGTTGACTTGGAAAGTTGTAAGCCTATAGGGCACTTATTTTTGTTGTCAACATGTAATACATCCTGTAATGAATACTCTAATGATATGTAATGATGCTTTATTCTTTTATATCTAAGCATGTCAAGAATATATGATTTATGGGTTTATTTTGAGGCGTTACAACTTGGTATCGGGCGTCGCAGGGTGCGAATACTTTGGAGTGCGTGGGAAGTGATTGGTATCACAATGGGTTTGTCTCGCTTGTTAGTGACTTATGTATGATAGTATGTGTTTATTTGATAACATGCTTATATAATTATTTGGGTATGGGATTTAATTTCTAGGATGTTGATTGGATCCTTGGGTTTACTGAGTCTTGTTGGAAAAGCACTTGATCAATCTTGTTTCTAAGAACTCTAGTAACGCCTCGGGACTATCATTATCCGGAAATGAAATTCGTAAGTGCTTATGTGATTATGTGCTTCGTGGAGTGAATTGATTGTCCATGCATTAGGGCCGAGTGTTTTAGCATCGGCACATTTGTGAATGTGCTAATGTTCTTCGTTACCTTTATTAGGATGTCGGGCGAGGGCGTGGTGGTAGGCGAGGTAGGCCTAGGAGGCAAGAGATGCCCATACCTGGGAGCAGAGGAGGTTGTTGGCCGAGCCAATGTGGCCGAGCCAGTAGGTCAACAAGCCATGGGCGCCTTAGCCCTTGAGATGGCGGGAGCATTGAAGGAGTCCATGGGCATTCTCGGTGAGAATCAAGCCCGAGCCCAAGTTGATGATGTAGGGCCTTCTTTTACGAGAGGAAGTTCTTAGGTCTAACGGATGAGTTTGTTGGGGATCCTAAGGAGCCACTTAAGGCGGATGAGTGGTTGGAGCGGATGACTAAGGCGTTTGAGATGCTTGGCATCGAAGATGGAGCATTGAAGGTGACCTTGGCATCTTTCTAATTAAAGGGTGATCTTGGTCGATGGTGGAAGTTTATGAGGGCCGTATTGGTGGTACATGGGAGGCTTTGTGGATGCTTTCGAGAAGTATTTATCTCAATTTGTTAGGGAGAAGTTGAGGATCGATTCTGCGGCTTAGCGATTGAGTTCTTGATGGCCAGCCGCATTTACGATCTATCTAGATTACTTTGACCTTGTGGCGTCGAGACGCCGTTGCCTTGAGTTCGAGAGGAAGGCGAGGCATGGCCTCAAGATGAGAGTTGGGGTTCTATGACCGGGACTATAGGCGCCTTGTGGATCTGCGGCCCATATGGAGAGTATGATCTTGAAGGAGGAGGAGGCGGAGGCTCCAAGAGTCGAGGATGGCGGGTGATGACGAGACAAAGGGGTTCTAACCCTCAGTGATCTCGAGGTGGTTTACAGATTGACCTTTCGATCGAGTCTGAGTTACAGGAGGCAATCAGAGAGACATGACCTATTACAAGTGTGGTCAATTTGGGCCACAAGTCTCGGCTTGCCATAGAAGGCGGAGGTCGAGCGGCATCATCTTGGCTCGACCTCGAGCGAGTCGAGCGAGGTCGGCCATTGTCTTGCTATCGGTGTGGTCGAGCGGGGCACTGAAGAGTCTTGGCAGCGATTGAGTGCCACCGAGGCGTCTGGTTCTAAGCGAGCCTTGAGTTTTCGGCAACCTGAGTCGATTCGGGCCTCGAGGCCAATCGAGAGCTTCATCGTCGATCTGTGCAATAGTTTTTTGCTCCTAGGGGTGGCAGATAGATCGAGGGCCTCTGGTAGCGTGTATCTTTGTTATCGCTGAGGATCTTATCTGGCTCCATCGGTTGTGAGAGGTACCTTTTTGTTTTACCTTTCGGTTGCCAATGTGTTGATTAATCTGGTGCATCCCATTCTTTTATATCTGCTGCATTTGCATCTATTTTGGGTTTGGAGTTGGCGCAGTTAGCATCTCCTATTTGTGTTGTATCACCTGTTGGGGGTGAGTTGATTTTGAAACAAGTGTGTAAAGGTTGTGATATAGAGGTGGCAGATCTCGACTTCCATTTCCTTTTGTAGTTATACCTATGTCGGGTTTTGATGTTATCTTGGGTATGGGTAGCTATCGTCATCTAAATTTATTATTGATTATTACCGCTTGAGGTCACGATATGTACCTTGGCGGGGATTGTTTCCATTTCTTGGGAGATCGGGTTGGTAGTGTATTGCCACGGTGTATGATCATGCGATGGCGAGTGAACTTAGTGGTCTTTTCGCTAGCCTTATGAGTAGTGAGTATGATGAGACGGAGTTGAGTTGCGAGAGTGGTTTGTGAGTACTCGGACGTCTTTCCCAAGGATCTTGTTAGTTTGCCACCTCATCGAGAGATAGAGTTCTCCATTGATTTAGTACCTGGCACAGCGGCGATTTCTATGGCACCTTACCGTTTTGCCCCAGCCGAGTTGAGTGAGTTGAAGATTCAACTCCAGGAGTTGCTAGATAAGGGTTTTGTTCACCCTAGTGTTTCACCGTGGGGAGCACCAGTCCTCTTTACTAAAAAGAAAGATGGTGCCTTGAGGCTTTGTATCGATTATCGGAAGTTGAATCGGGCTACGGTTAAGAATAAGTACCCTATGCCCCGTATAGATAATTTGTTTGACCAGTTGAAAGGTTCCCGTTGTTTCTCTAAGATAGACTTGAGATCGGGTTACCACCAGTTGAGGTCGAGGAGGAGGATATTCGAAAGACATTCGTCTGTGGTATGGCCATTATGAATTTGGTTATGCCGTTTGGGCTCACCAATGCACGGCGATGTTTATGGATTTGATGAACCGGATCTTCCGAGAACTCTTAGATCGCTTTGTGGTCGTTTTCGTGGACGACATTCTGATTTATTCGCCTTCGGAACGGGAACACGAGGAACACTTAAGAGTGGTGCTTGGGTTGCTTAAAGCCCATAGTCTGTATGCCAAGTTTGGGAAGTGTGAGTTCTGGCTAGGAGAGGTCAAGTTCTTAGGCCATGTGGTTTTAGGGAAGGGGTGTCTGTTGATACATCCAAGATTGAGGCGATGCAAGATTGGGCCTGACCTAAGAGTGTTTTGAGATCCGTAGTTTTTACGATTAGTGGGTATTACCACTGGCTTGTGAAAGATTTCTCCAGACTAGCTTCACCATTGACTAGATTGATGCGGAAAGGGGTCAAATTTGTATGGAGTGAGACTTGTGAAAAGTCGTTCCAAGAGTTGAAGGTTAGATTGACCACTGCTTCGGTTTTGATTATTCGGGAGAGAGGTTTGGGTTATGCGGTTTATTGTGATGCCTCACGAGAGGGTTTGGGTTGTGTGTTGATGCAAAAGGGGAAAGTGGTTGCCTATGGCTCACGTCAGTTGAAAATACACGAGAGAAATTACCCTACACATGACCTAGAGCTAGCAGCTGTAATATTTGCCTTGAAGATTTGGAAGCACTACCTTTATGGTGAGAGATTCGAGGTATTCTCGGATCACAAGAGTCTGAAGTATCTGTTTACACAGAGGGACTTGAATTTGAGGCAGAGAATGTGGATGGAATTCATAGAGGATTACGACTTGAGTTGCACTATCACGGGAAAGGCCAATGTTGTGGCGATGCCCTTAGTGGGAAATCCATTAGTGATGTAGCTTGTATAGCCATTCGGAGTGGGAGATGTTGGGTGCACTTGGGGAGTTTGATTTGCTACAGGCGAATCCGTTGAGGTATGACCTTGTTTTCTGTTGTTCTTGACCTACACTTGTGAATCGAGTGTTAGAGGCACGAGAGGTGACCTTGAGGTAGAGTTCCTTGAGAAGATCTCCAATGGGAAGGTGAGAAGGGTTTATGCTGTATCGACACGAGTGTGAGATCTGAGACCGCTTGTTTGTGCGAGTCTTGCCGAGAGGAGGTACTCAGAGTTTCACCATTCACGCCTTGCGGTGCATCGAGGCACCACGATGTATTGTGATTTGGGTCATGATTTTGGTGGCGAGTATGAAGAGAGATGTTGCAGTTTTCGTATCGAAGTGCCTTACTTGTCAGCAAATGAAGGCCGAGCATCAGAGGCCGGTGGGTTTGTTACAACCCTTGCCTATTGCCGAGTGGAAGTGGGAGCATGTCACTATAGACTTCGTTGTAGGTCTTAGAGGGCTCGGGGGTAGTGATGATATCTGAGTGGTTGTGGTGCGGTTGACTAAGTCGGTGCACTTTATTCCTATCTTGGCGTGAGAGATTGATAGATCATCTTGCCGATTTGTATATTCGAGACATAGTGAGGTTGCACGGGGTCCTAGTGTCGATCGTCTCGATAGAGATCCGCTTCTTTGCTAGGTTGTGGCGAGTTTGCGAGTGCCTTGGGCACTAGATTGACCTTTAGCATGGCTTATCATCCTCGGTGAATGGCGATCCGGCGTACTATTCAGATCCTTGAGGATATGCTTCGAGGTTGTGTTCTTGACTTTAGTGGGTCATGGGAGAGGCACTTGCCCTTGGTGGAGTTTGCCTACAACAACAGTTTTCAATCGAGCATTGGTATGGCACCGTTTGAGGCCTTGTATGGCCGACCATGTAGGTCTCCAGTTTGTTGGGCCGAGGTGGGTGATGCACCTTTGTTGGGCCCGAAGTTGGTGAGGGAAACGACGAAGAAGGTTGAGCTTATCCGTAGGAGGCTTGTGATGACCAGTCGCCAAAAGAGTTATCTTGAGCCGTAGGAGGAGGCCTTTGGCATTTGAGACGGGTGATCATGTTTTTCTAAAAATATCACCTAGGCGGGGTTTGATGAGGTTTGGAAAGAGTGGGAAGTTGTCCCCTCGGCTTATCGGTCCCTTTAAGATCCTTGAGAGGATTGGGGAGGTTGCCTATCGTTTAGCTTTACCGCCGCAGTTGTCCGGGGTACATGACGTGTCTCATGTTAGTATGCTTCAGAAGTATGAGCCGGATCCGTCCCATGTCTTTGGATTGTACCGATTTGGAGGTTGACGAGGATATCTCATATGAGGAGAGACCGGTTGGTCTTGGATAGAGCGGGATCAAGTCTTGCGAGCAAGACCATTCCCTTGGTAAAGGTTTTGTGGTAACATCATGGAGTGGAGGAAGCCACTTGGGAACGTGAGGTGGATGTCTGTGAAAAATATCCGGACTTGTTTGTAATTGTTTAACCATGTATTGAGATTTTGTAATATTAATGAACTTTAAGAGCATTAAATATGTCTTGAGTTGTAAAACATCGTATATGTTTTGGATTTATGGAAGTATTTTGAAACTTGCCTTGAAATGGAAGTTTAATGTAACATTGCATATGTTGAATGTATTATAGAAATGGAATTATATCATGAATATTAAATATGATATGGAATTGTGAAAAATGTGTTGGAATTGGTAAATTTCAAGGGAAAGCATGCTAATAATGCATATTGAGTATATATTGTGAAATGCCCCTTGAATAGAGATGGAATGACCGGTAATGGGTCAAGTGTTGGGAAATGAATTGTAGTGTTGTTGAGAATTGAGAAAAACTTGTTTTTGAAAACTTGTACTTAATTTCGGGGACGAAATTCTTTAAGGGGGGAAGGTTATAACGATCCCGGTTTTCCTTTCCTTTGTATATTGTATTCCGGGCGTGGATCCGTGGTTATGTTGTTGTCTCATTCTCATTTCCTTCCCTTACTCTTTGTATTTGAGTCTTGGGTTGTGTTGGGCAGGTTTGAATTAGGTTGGTTGTGCTTTGGAACCAAAAGTTGATGCCCAAATTTTGGCCTTCACGCTCGAGCGGGGCTTTTGACGCTTAAGCGGGCCCCTTGTTGTTGCTTCTCTTTCGGCGGGCGTTTTGGCGTTCGGCGTAATTTTCCATCTCCAGTACTTTTATGCGAGTCTTGACGCTCAGCGGCATTTTGATGCTCGGCGTAACCCTTGTTTTTGTTCCTCCGCTCGGCGAGAGTTTGGCAACAGCGAGGACCATGTACGCAAAACTTCGGAAGTCGTAATCTCGCTCGGCGGCACTTTGGCGCTCGGCGTGAGTTTGTGTCGGCCTTTCGGCTCAGGCGATTTTTATATTAGTCAGAGATTTCACTTTTTGGATCACTTTTTTATTTCCTTTCTCTCTCTTACTTTTTTCAAAACCTCCATTGGAGAGCCTCCCTCTCTAAAACCTTACCTTCTCTCTAGGGATTGATCTAGTAGGAGTGGTTTCCTCATCTTGGGCCTTTGTAAAAGTTGTGGGGATTGTCGAGGGCTATATTTTGATCCGAAAATCTTGGAGTTTGGAGCAACTTCGTTTTTCTTCATCTTCTTCCTTGAGTTCATCTCTTGAGGTAGGGATTCCTACTCATTTTTATGTGTTTTAACATAAATATTGAGCTATTTGTATAGATGGTTTGATTTGGGAAGCTAGGGTTTGAAATGTGTTATTTTGAAAAAGGGGGTTTTGTCCTTTGGGCCTATATATATATATATATTTTTTTTTTTGGGTCTTACAAAGGGGATCATTGATGTTTTTGTTAATATTTGTGCCTTTGGGTCAATATTGGGAAAAAGGAAAAAATGCCATGTTTGGGTATATTTGGGTCATTAGTATAATTAATGACAATTGTTATGGAAATATGAAATTGAGCTAGAAATAATGAAATTGGCTCATTGTGAAATGAAATGGTGGAGTTGGATTTATTAATCACTCACCTTTGAGAATTTTTGATCAATTATCTATTGACGTAATTATTATCTATTTAGAAATAATTTCTTTGGGCTACTGGTGGAGGATAGTCTTGATTGTTGTAGACAATGCATGATGATTAGACAAACTAAAACTAGTCAAATTGAGTGCACCATCGAATATGGCGGTTGATATAATACATGAATTTTATGTATTGATTTGATTATGTATATGATATGTATTTATATACATTGTGTTGTGTGGGAGGAGATAGGGGATGTACTCTACGGTTTAGGGGAAGATAGGGGATGGACTCCTAAACCGGATATTGTTTGGGAGGAGATAGGGGATGGACTCCATTGATACAACAATTTTGTGTATCTATTGAAGTATTGATATAGCTAATTTGTATATCATATATGAAGTATGGAAGTGTTTGGTTTGAGATTGACACAGCAATTATGTGTATCTTTGGTTAAGTGTGAAGTATTTAATTTGAGTTATTATCTCAATTGAAATGGAAGTACTGTTGATAAGAGATATAATCTCATTTAAAGTATATGGCCAGGTTCTGAGACAGGTTTATGAATTGAGAAATTGGATAAGAAATGGAAAACGGAATGAAACATGAACACATTTATCATGTAATCGAAATAGGTTATGAATTGATTCATGTGAGATAAACATTTATCAAATGCTAATATTTTAGTTATTGCTCATACTATGTTTAGCATATCTCTACTGGGCGTTGGCTCACCCTATATGGGACATCATTTTTAGGTTCAAGTACTATGCCGCCTCCGAGATCTTAGCACGGATTGTTGTGGGAGTTAGACTCTTTTGTTAATTTTTTTTTGTTGTATTACACGTATATAAAGCCAAGGGCTTATTTTGTGTAGAGTTAGCACTCTCTTTTGTAACCAATTGTTGACTTGGAAAGTTGTAAGCCTATAGGGCACTTATTTTTGTTATCAACATGTAATACATCCTGTAATGAATACTCTAATGATATGTAATGATGCTTTATTCTTTTATATCTAAGCATGTCAAGAATGTATGATTTATGGATTTATTTTGAGGCGTTCTGATTAATTTTCTTTTTATTCTATGAACTTCCCATTTTATTTTTATGCTACTTCCATTTTTACTTTTATTCAATTTCCTATTCTATTCAACTTCCTGTTTTATTCAATTTCATTGTTAATTTTGTGCAACTTCCTTTTTTATTTAATTTCCAAATAGATCGTTATGGCATAGTGGTTTCTTGAATGAACTTCCATTGTTAATTTTATGCAACTTCCATTTTTATTTTTATTCAACTTCCATTTTATTTAATTTCCAAATAGATCGTCAAGGTATAGTGGTTTCTTGAATGAACTTCCATTTTTATTCAATTCTATTTTCTATTCAACTTCCTTTTTATTTAATTTCCAAATAGATCGTTAGGATATAGTAGTTTATTGAATGAACTTCCATTTTAATTATATGCAACTTCTATTTTTATTTTTATTCAACTTTAATTTTTATTCAACTTCCATTTTCATGCAACTTCCATTTTTTTTTATTCAAGTTCCATTTGTATTCAATTATTTTCTCTCTTCAACTTCCATTTTTATGTTTTATTCAATTTCCTATTTTATTCAACTTCATTTTTTTATTTACTTTCCAAATAGATCGCTAAGGTATAATGGTTTCTTGAATTAACTTCCATTGTTAATTTTATGTAACTTCCTTTTTTATTTTTATTCAACTTCTTTTTTTATCCAATTTCCTTTTCTATTCAACTTTCCTTTTTTTATTCAATTTCCTTTTCTTTATTGAACTTCCATTTTCGTCAAAAGTTTTGATTTTCTTGAATGAACTTCAATTTTTATTTTATTCAACTTCCATTTTTATTCGATTTCAATTTCTATTCAATTTCCTTTTTTATTTAATTTCCAAATAGATCGTTAAGGTATAGTGGTTTCTTGAATGAAAATGGAAGTTGAATAAATTAAAAATGGAAGTTGAATAAAAATGATCAACTTCCTTTTTTATTCAATTTCCATTTCTGTTCAACTTACTTTTTTTATTCAATAAAATGCAAGATGAATAAAAATAAAAATGGAATTTGCATGAAATTAACAATGGAAGGTCATTCAGGAAACCTCAATTCTATTTTCTATTCAACTTCCTTTTTTATTTAATTTTCAATAGATCGTTAAGGTATAATGCTTTCTTGAATGAACTTCCGTTTTTAATTATATGCAACTTCCATTTTTAATCTTATGAACTTCCATTTTTAGTTTTATGCAACTTCCATTTTTATTCAACTTCCATTTTTAATTTTATTCGACTTCCGATTTTATTCAATTTCCTTTTCTATTCAAATCGAAGTTGCATAAAATTAACAATGGAATTTAATTCAAGAAACCACTATACCTTAACGATCTATTTGGAAGTTGAATAAAAAAGGAAGTTGAATAAAGTTCATTCAAGAAACCACTATACCTTAACGATTTATTTGTAAATTAAAAAAAAGAGGAAGTTGAATAGAAAAGGAAATTGAATAAAAATGGAAGTTGAATAAAAATAAAAATGAAAGTTGCACAAAAATTAAATAAAAAAGGAAGTTGAATAGAAAAGGGAAAATGAAAATTGTATAAAATTAAAAATTGAAGTTCATCCAATAAACTACTATACCCTAACGATCTATTTGGAAATTAAATAAAAAAAAAGAAGATCTATTTGGAAATTAAATATAAAAAGATTTCTTGAATGAACTTCCAGCTTTATTTTTATTCAATTTTACTCAACTTCCATTTTTGTTTTTATTCAACTTCCATTTTTATTCAACTTCCTTTGTTTTTTAATTTCCTTTTTCATTTAATTTTCAAATAGACCGTTAGAGTATAATCGCTTCTTAAATGAACTTCCATTGTTAATTTTATGCAACTTCCATTTATATTTTTATTCAATTTCCATTTATATTTTTATTCAACTTCCATTTTATTTAATTTTCAAGAAACCACTATAGCTTAACGATTTATTTGAAAATTAAATAAAACAAGAAATTAAATAAAAATGCAAGTTGAATAAAAATAAAAATGGAAGTTGCATAAAAAAGTGAATTGAATAAATATTGAAGTTGAATAGAAATGGAAATTGAATACAAATGGAACTTGAATAAAAATAAAAATGAAAGTTATATAAAATTAAAAATGGAAGTTCATTCAAGAAACCACTATACCTTAACGCTCTATTTGTAAATTAAAAAAAAGAAGAAGTTGAAGAAAAGAAAATTGGATAAAAATAGAAGTTGAATAAAAATAAAAATGGAAGTTGTATAAAATTAAAAATGATGTTGAATAAAAATAAAAATAGAAGTTCATTCAAGAAACCACTATACTTTAAAGATCTATTTGGAAATTGAATAAAAATAGAAGTTGAATAAAATTAAAAATTGAAGTTCATCCAATAAACTACTATACTCTAACGATCTATTTGGAAATTAAATAAAAAAGGAAGTTGAATAAAAATTGAAGTTGCATAAAATTACAAAAAGGAAGTTAATTCAAGAAACCACCATACCTTAACGATCTATTTGGAAATTAAATAAAAAAATGAAGTTGAATAGAAAAAGAAATCGAATAAAAATGGAAGTTGCATAAAATTACAATGGAAGTTCATTCATGAAACCACTATACCGTAACGATCTATTTGGAAATTAACTAAAAAATGAAGTTGAATACAAAAGGAATAAAAATGCAAGTTGAATAAAAATAAAAATGGAAGTTGAATAAAATTAACAATGTAAGTTCTATGCAACTACCATTTTTAATTTTATGCAACTTAACGATCTATTTGGAAATTTAATAAAAAGGACGTTGAATAGAAAAGGAAATTGGATAAAATCAGAAGTTGAACAGAAATGGAAATTAAAAAACAAAGGAAGTTGAATAAAACTAAAAGTTGAATAAAAATAAAAATGCAAGTTGAATAAAAATAAAAAGGAAGTTGACTAAAAATTAAAAGTGATCTATTTGGGAATTAAATAAAAAAGGAAGTTGAATAAAAGTGGAAGTTGAATAGAAAAGGAAATTGAATAAAAATGGAAGTTGATTCCAAAAACCTCTACACCTTAACGCTCTATTTGAAAGTTGAACTTCTTATTTGGAAATTGAGTAAAAAAATAAAGTTGAAGTTGAATAGAATAGGAAATTGAATAAAAATGGAAATGGAAGTTGCATAAAATTAACAATGGCAGTTCATTCAAGAAATCATAATACCTTAACGATCTATTTGAAAATTCAATAAAAATGGAAGTTGAATAAAAGTTGAAGTTGAATAAAAATAAAAATGCAAGTTGCATAAAATTAAAATGATTCATTTCAGAAACCACTATATCATAACGATCTATTTGGAAATTACAAAAAAATGGAAGTTGAATAAAATGATGAATTCAAGAAACCACTATATCATAACGAACGATCTGTTGGAAATAAAAAAAATGGAAGTGAAATAAAATAAATATGGAAGTTGCATAAAATTAAAAATTGAAGTTCATTTACGAAACCACTATAACAAAACGATCAATTTGGAAATTAAATAAAAAAAGAAGTTCAATAGAAAAGGAAGTTGAATAAAAATGGAAGTTCCACAAAATTTACAATGGAAGTTCTTTTAAGAAACCACTATACCTTAACGATCTATTTGGAGATTAAATAAAAAAGGAAGTTGAATTGAAAAGTAACTTAAATAGAAATGGAAATTGCATAAAAATGAAAGTTGAATAAAAATAAAAATGGAAGTTGTCTAAAATTAACAATAGAAGTTGATTCAAGAAACCACTATGCATTAACGATCCATTTGGAAATTAAATAAAAAAAGAAGTTGAATAGAAAGGGAAATTGAATAAAAACGGAAGTTGAATAAAAATAAAAACGGAAGTTAATTCTAGAAACCACTATACCTTAACGATCTGTTTGGAAATTAAATAAAAAAAAAGAGTTGAATAGAAAATAAATTGAATAAAAATGGAACTTGCATAAAATTAAAAATGAAAGTTTATTCAAGAAACCACTATACCCTAACGCTTTATTTGGAAATTAAACAAAAAAAGAAGTTGAATAGAGAAGGAAATTGAATAAAAATGGAAGTTGAATAAAAATAAAAATGGAAGTTGTATAAAATTAACAATAAAAGTTCATTCAATAAACCAATATACCTTAACGATCTATTAGAAATTAAAGAAAAAAGGAAGTTAAATAAAAAAGGAAATGAAATAAAAATGGAAGTGGAATGGAAAAGTAAATGGATGAATAATAATGGCAGTTGCATAAAATAAAAATCAAAATTCGTTCAAGAAACCACTATACCTTAACGATCTATTTGGCAATTAAATAAAAAAGGAAATTAAATAAAAATGGAAGTTGAATAGAAAAGAAAATTGAATAAAAATGGAAGTTGAATAAAAATAAAAATGGAAGTTCATTCAAGAAACCACTATACCTTAACGATTTACTTGGAAATTAAAGAAAAAAGGAAGTTGAATAAAAATGGAAATTGAATAAAAATGGAAGTTGCATAAAATTAACAATGAAAGTTCATTCAAGAAATCACTATACCTTAACGATCTATTTGGAAATTAAAGAAAAAAGGACGTTGAATAAAAAAGAAGTTGAATAAAAATGGAAGTTGAATAAAAATAAAAAAGGAAATTAAATAAAAATGGAAGTTGAATAGAAAAGAAAATTGAATAAAAATGAAAGTTCATTCAAGAAACCACTATACCTTAATGAATTATTTGGAAATTAAAATAAAAAAGGTAGTTGAATAAAAAAAAAGTTGAATAAAAATAAAAATGGAAGTTGCATAAAATTAAAAATTGAAGTTCATTTGAGAAACCACTATACCTTAACGATCTATTTGGAAATTAAATAAAAAAAAGGAAGTTGAATAGAAATGGAAATTGGATAAAACTAGAAGTTGCATAAAATTAAAAATGAAAGTTCATTCGAGAAACCACTATACCTTAATGATCTATTTGGAAATTATAAAAAAAAAGAAAGTTGAATAGAAAAGAAAGTTGAATAGAAATGGAAATTGCATAAAAATGGAAGTTGAATAAAAATAAAAATCGAAGTTGCATAAAATTAACAATGGAAGTTAATTCAAAAACCACTATACCTTGACGATCTATGTGGAAATTAAATAAAAAGGGAAGTGGAATAGAAATAGAATTTGATCTAAACCATATATTTGGAGATTAAATAAAAATGGAAGTTGAATAAAAATAAAAATGGAATTTGCATAAAATTAACAATGGAAGTTCATTCAAGAAACCATTATACCTGAATAAAAATGGAAGTTGAATAAAAATAAAAATAGAAGTTACATAAAATTAACAATGTAAGTTCATTGATTAAAATTAATAATAGAAGGTCATTAGAAACCACTTACTTAACGATCTTTTTGTTTTTATTGAATTTCCATTTTTAATTATATGTAACTTCTATTTTATTTTTATTCACCTTCAATTTTTATTCAATTTCCATTTCTATTCAACTTCCTTTTTTTGTTTAATTTCAAATAGATTGTTAAGGTATAGTGGTTTTTTCAATGAACTTCCATTTTTAATTATATGCAACTTCCATTTTTACTTTTATGCAACTTCAATTTTTATTGAATTTTTTTTATTCAACTTCCTTTTTTTATTTAATTTCTAAATAGATCATTAAGGTATAATGATTTCTTGAATTAACTTCCATTTTTAATTTTATGCAACTTCCATTTTTAATTTTATTCAACTTCCATTTTTATTCAATTTCCTTTTTATTCAACTTCCTTTTATTTAACTTCCTTTTATATTTTATTTCCAAATAGATCGTTAAGGTATATTGGTTTCTTGAATTAACTTCCATTGTTAATTTTAGGAAACTTGCATTCTTATTCAATTTCCTTTTCTATTTAACTTCATTTTTTATTTAATTTCCAAATAGAGAGTTAAGGAATAATGGTTTCTTGATTAAACTTCCATTGTTAATTATAGGCATCTTCTATTTTATTCAACTTCCTTTTGTTTTCAACTTCAAAATAGATCATTAAGGTATATTAGTTTCTTGAATGAACTTTAATTGTTAATTATATGCAACTTTCATTTTTATTTTTATGCAACTTCCACTTTTGTTTTTATTCAATTTCCTTTTCTATTGAATGTCCTTTTATATTTAATTTCCAAATAGATTGTTAAGGTGTAGTTGTTTCGTCAATGAACTTCCATTGTTAAAATTATGCAACTTTCATTTGTATTTTTATTTAACATCCATTTTTATTCAATTTCCTTTTCTATTCAACTTCCTGTTTTATTTAATTTCCAAATAGATCGTTAAGGTATGATGGTTTCTTGAATGAACTTTCATTGTTAATTTTATTCAACTTCCATTTTTATTCGATTTCTTTTTCTATTCAATGGAAATTGAATAAAAATGAAACTTGAATAAAAATAAAAATGGAAGTTACATAAAATTAAAAATGGGAGTTCATTCAAAAAACCACTATACCTTAACGATCTATTTGAAAATTAAATAAAAATAGAAGTTGAATAGGAAAAAGGAAATTGAATAAAAATAAAAATGGAAGTTGCATAAAATTAAAAATGGAAGTTCATTTAAGAAAGCACTATACCTTAACGATCTATTTGGAAATTAAATATAAAAGGAAATTGAATAAAAATGAAAGTTGGATTCAAATATTAATGGAAGTTGCATAAAATTAAAAATGGCAGTTCGTTGAAGAAACCAATTGAATAAAAATAAAAATTGTTAATTTCATGCAACTTCCAATTTCCTATTCTATTTAATTTCATTTTTTTATTTAATTTCCAAATAGATCGTTAAGGTATAATGGTTTCTTAAATGAACTTACATTGTTAATTTTATGCAATTTCCATTTTTATTTTTTTTCAACTTCCATTTTTTATTTTTATTCAACTTTCATTTTTATTCCACTTCCATTTTTAGTATCCAAATAGATCGTTAAGGTATAGTGGTTTCTTGAACTTCCTTTTTTATTTAATTTGCAAATAGATCGTTAAGGTATAGTGGTTTCTCGAATGAACTTCCATTTTTAATTTAATTTCCTTTTCTATTAAACTACCTTTTTTATTTAATTTCCAAATAGATCGTTAATTCAAGAAACCACTACTATACCTTAATGATCTATTTGGAAATTAAATAAAAAAGGACGTTAAATAGAAAAGGAAATTTAATAAAAAAATGAGGTTGAATAAAATTAACAATGGAAGTTCATTCAAGAAATTACTATACCTTAACGATTTATTTGTAAATTAAAAAAAAAAAGAGAAAGTTGAATAGAGAAGGAAATTCAATAAAAATAGAAGTCAAATAAAAATAAAAATATAAGTTCCATAAAATTAACTATAAAAGTTTATTCAAGAATGGAAGTTGCATAAAATTAAAAATGGAAGTTGCATAAAATTAACAATGTAAGTTCATTTAAGAAACCACTATACCTTAACGATCTATTTGGAAATTAAATAAAGAGGAGTTCAATAGAAAAGAAAATTGAATAAAAATGGAAGTTGCATAAAATTAAAAATTGAAGTTTTTGAAGAAACCACTATACGTTAACAATCTATTTGGAAATTGAATAGAAAAGGAAATTAAATAAAAAAGGAAGTTGAATAGAAAAGGAAATTGAATAAAAATGGAAGTTGAATAAAAACAAAAATGGAAGTTGCATAAAATTAACAATTGAAGTTCATTCAAGAAACCCACAATACCTTAACGATCTATCTGGAAATTAATTAAAAAAGGAAAGTTCATTCAAGAAACCACAATACATTAACGATCTATGTGAAAATTAAATAAAAAAAGAAGTTTAATAGAAAAGGAAATTGCATAGAAATGGAAGTTGAATAAAAATAAAAATGGAAGTTGAATAGAAATGGAAATTGAATAAAATTACAAATTGAATAAAATTGAATAAAACTGGAAGTTGAATAGAAAAGGGAAATTGAATAAAAATGGAAGTTGAATAAAAATAACAATGGCAGTTGCATAAAATTAACAATGGAAGTTCATGCATAAAAATAAAAATGGAAGTTCATTTAAGAAACCACTATACCTTAACGATCTATTTGCAAATTAAATAAAAAATGAAGTTGAATAAAAAAGGAAGTTGAACAAAAATGGAAGCTGAATAAAAATAAAAAATAGAAGTTGCATCAAAATGGAAGTTCATTCAAGAAACCACAATACCTTAACGATCTATTTGGAAATTAAACAAAAAAGGACGTTGAATAGAAAAGTAAATTTAACTTCTATTTTTATGCAATTTCCATTTCTATTCAATTTACTTTTCTATTCAACTTCCATTTTTATTTTTATTCAACTTCTATTTTTATCCAATTTCCTTTTCTATTCAACTTCCTTTTTTTAATTTTATTCAACTTCTTGTTTTATTTAATTTCCAAATAGATCGTCAAGGTATAGTAGTTTTTTGAATGAACTTTCTTTTTCATTTTTATTCAACTTCCATTTTTATTCAATTTCCCTTTCTATTCAACTTCTTTTTTTATTTAATTTCTAAAGAGATCGTTAACGTATAGGGGTTTCTTGAATGAACTTCCCTTTTTATTTTATTCAACTTCCATTTTTATTCAATTTCCATTTCTATTCAACTTTCTTTTTATTTACTTTCCAAATAAATCGTTAAGGCATAGTGGTTTCTTGAATGAACTTCCATTTTTAATTTTATTGAATTTCTCCTTTTATTTTTATTCAACTTCCATTGTTATTCAATTTCATGTTCTATTCAACTTCCATTTTTGTTTAATTTCCAAATAGATCGTTAAGGTATAGTAGTTTCTTGAATGAATTTATATTTTTTAATTTTACACAACTTCCAGTTTTATTTTTATTGAACTTCCCTTTTTATTCAACTTCCATTTTTATTCAATTTCCAAATAGATCGTTAAGGTATAGTGCTTTCTTGAAAAAACTTTTATTTTTAATTTTATGCAACTTCCATTTTTATTAAATTTTCTTTTCTATTCAACTTCCTTTTTTATTAAATTTCCAAATAGATCGTTAAGGTATAGTGGTTTCTTGAATGAACTTCCATTTTAATTTCATACAACTTTCATTTTTTTTTATTCAACTTCCATTTTATTTTTATTCAACTTCAATTTTTATTCAACTTTCTTTTTATTTAATTTCCAAATAGATCGTTAAGGTATAGTGGTTTCTTGAATGAACCTCCATTTTTAATTTTATCGACATCCATTTTTATTCCTTCCATTTTATTCAACTTCCTTTTTTATTAAATTTTCTTTTCTATTCAACTTCCTCTTTTTTTTTTTAATTTCCAAATAGATCGTTAAGGTAGAGTGGTTTTTTGAATAAACTTCAATTGTTAATTTTATGCAACTTCCATTTTTATATTTAATTTCCAAATAGATCATTAAGGTATTATGGTTTCTAGAATGAACTTCCATTGTTAATTTTATGCACCTTCCATTTTTATTTTATTCAATATTCAATTTCCTTTTCTATTGAACTTCCTTTTATATTCAACTTCATTTTGTATTCAATTTCCAAATAGAGCGTTAAGGTATAGTGGTTTCTTGAATGAACTTCCATTTTTTAATTTTATTCAACTTCCATTTTTATTTTTATTCAACTTCCTGTTTTATTTAATTTCCAAATAGATCGTCAAGGTATAGTAGTTTTTTGAATGAACTTTCATTTTTATTTTTATTCAACTTCCATTTTTATTCAATTTCCCTTTCTATTCAACTTCTTTTTTATTTATTTTCCAAAGAGATCGTTAAGGTATAGGGATTTCTTGAATGCACTTCCTTTTTTATTTTTATTCAACTTTCATTTTTATTCAATTTTCTTTTCTATTCAACTTTCTTTCTTATTTAATTTTCAAATAGTTCGTTAAGGTATAGTGGTTTCTTGAATGAACTTTCATTTTTAATTTTATTGAATTTCCCCTTTTATTTTTATTCAACTCCATTGTTATTCAATTTCATGTTCTATTCAACTTCCATTTTTATTTAATTTCCAAATAGATCGTTAAGGTATAGTGGTTTCTTGAATGAACTTCCATTTTTAATTTTACGCAACTTCCAGTTTTATTTTTATTCAAATAAATCGTTAAGGTATAGTGGTTTATTGAATGAACTTCCATTGTTAATTTTATGCAACTTCCATTTTATTCAATTTCCATTTCTATTCAACTTCCTTTTTATTTAATTTCCAAATAGATCGTTAATGCATAGTGGTTTCTTGAATGAACTTCCAATTTTAATTTTATGCAACTTCCATTTTATTTTTATTCATCTTCCATTTTTATTCAATTTCCTTTTCTATTCAACTTCCAATTTTATTCAACTTTCTTTTTATTTAATTTCCAAATAGATCGTTAAGTTATCTTTGGTTTCTTGAATGAACTTCCATTTTCAATTTTATGCAACTTTCGTTTCTATTTTATTCAACTTCCATTTTATTCAATTAACTTCAATTTTTAGTTTTATGCAATTTCTATTTTTATTTTTATTGAACTTCCATTTTTATTAAATTACCTTTTTATTCAACTTCCTTTTTTATTCAATTTCCATTTTTTATCAATTTCCTTTTCAGCGTCCTTTTTATTTAATTTCCAAATAGACCGTTAAGGTATAGTGGTTTCTTGAATGAAATTCCATTGTTAATTTTATGCAAATTCCATTTTATTTAATTTCCAAATAGATCGTTAAGGTATAGTGGGATCTTGAATGAACTTCCATTTTAATCTTATGCAAATTCAACTTCTAGTTTTATTCAAATTTTTTTCTATTCAACTTCCTTTTTTATTTAATTTCCAAATAGATCATTAAAATATAGTGGTTTTTTGAATGAACTTCCATTGTTAATTTTATGCAACTTCCATTATTTAATTTCCATTTTATTCAACTTCCATTTTTATGTAGTTTCCTTTTTTATTTAATTTTCAAATAGATCGTTAAGGTATAGTGGTTTCTTGAATGAACTTCGATTTTTATTTTTAGTCAACTTCCATTTTTATTCAATTTTGTTTTCTATTCAACTTCCTTTTTTCTTCAATTTCCTTTTCTATTCAACTTCAATTTTTATCCAATTTCCGAATAGATCTTTAAGGTATAGTTGTTTCTTGAATGAACTTCCATTTTTAATTTTATGCAACTTCAATTTTATTTTTATCCAAATAGATCGTTGAATAGAAAAGGTAATTGAATAAAAATGGAAGTTGAATAGAATATGAAATTGAATGAACTTCCATTTTTATTTTATGCAACTTCCAATTTCCTATTCTATTCAACTTCATTTTTTTTATTCAAGTTCCATTTTATTGAATTTGTTTTTTATTTAATTTCCAAATAGATCGTTAAGGTATAGTGGCTTCTTGAATGAACTTACATTGTTAATTTTATGCAACTTCCATTTTTTTCGCAACTTCTTTTTATTCATCTTCCATTTTTATCCAATTTTCTTTTCAATTCAACTTCCATTTTTAGTTAATTTCCAAATAGATCGTTAAGGTAGAGTAGTTTCTTGAATGAACTTGATTTTTAATTTTATGCAACTTCCATTTTATTTTTATTCAACTTCAATTTTTATTCAATTTCCATTTTATTCAATTTCCTTTTCTATTCAACTTCCTTTTTTATGTAATTTCCAAATAGATCCTTAAAGTATAGTGGTTTCTTGAATGAACTTCCATTTTTAATTTTAGGCAACTTGCATTTTTGTTTTTAATCAACTTCCATTTTTATCCAATTTCCTTTTCTATTCAACTTCATTTTTAATTTTATGCAACTTACATTGTTAATTTTATACAACTTCCATTTTAATTTTTATTCAACTTCCATTTTATTTTCATGCAAATTCCATTTTATTTTTATTCAACTTCCATTTTATTTAATTTCCTTTTCTATTGAACTTCCTCTTTTTTTTTTAATTTCCAAATAGATCGTTAAGGTATAGTGGTTTCTTGAATGAACTTCCATTATTATTTTTATTCAACTTCCTTTATTATTTTTATTCATCTAATTTCCAAATAGATCGTTAAGTTATAGTGGTTTCTTGAATGAACTTCCATTGTTAATTTTATGCAACTTCCATTTTTATTTTTATTTCACTTTCATTTTTATTCAACTTCCTGCTTTATTCAACTTCCAAATAGATCGTTAAGGTATAGTGGTTTCTCGAATGAACTTCCATTTTTAATTTTATGCAACTTCCATTTTTATTTTTATTTCACTTTCATTTTTATTCAATTTTCTTCTTTATTCAACTTCCAAATAGATCGTTAAGGTGTAGTGGTTTCTTCAATGAACTTTCATTTTTAATTTTATGCAACTTCCATTTTTATTTTTATTTCACTTTCATTTTTATTCAATTTCCTTCTTTATTCAACTTCCAAATAGATTATTAAGGTATAGTGGTTTCTTGAATATAACGCCCTCAAAATAAACCCATAAATCATACATTCTTGACATGCTTTGATATAAAAGAATAAAGCATACTTACATATCATCAGAGTATTCTTACAAAAATATTACATGTTGACAACAAAAGTAAATGCCCTATAGGCTTACAAAAGGAGAGAGTGCTAACTCTACACAAAAGAAGCCCTTGGCTTGATATACATGTAATACAACAAAAATTAACAAAAAAAGTCTTTAACTTCCACAACCATCCGTGCTAAGATCTCGGAGGCATAGTACTTGAACACGGAAATGATGTCCCATATAGGATGAGCCAACAAGATGAGATATGCTAAACATAATATGAGTAATAACTAAAACATTAGCATTTGATAAATGTTTATCTCACATAAATCAATTCATAACCCATTTCGATTGCATGACAAATGTGTTCATGTTTCATTTCGTTTTCCATTTCTTATCCAATTTCTCAATTCATAAACACAGCTCGAGAACCTGGTCATATGCTTTAAATGAGATCTATTTCAATTGAGATAACAACTCAAATTAAACACTTCACAATTAACCAAAGATACACATAATTGCTGTATCAATCTCAAACCAAACACTTCCATACTTCATATATGATATACAAATTAGCTATATCAATACTTCAATAGATACACAAAATTGCTGTATCAATGGAGTTCATTCCCTATCTCCTCCCAAACAATATCCGGGTTAGGAGTCCATCCCCTATCTTCCCCTAAACCGTGGAGTACATCCCCTATCTCCTCTCACAAAACATAATGTATATAACACACATCATATACATAATCAAATCAATACATAAAATTCATCTATTATATCAACATACATTCGATGGCTCACTCAATTTGATTAGTTTTAGTTAGCCTAATCATCATACATTGTCTACAACAATCAAGACTACCCTCCACGGTAGTCCAAAGCAATTATTTCTAAACAGATAATAATTACGTCAATAGATAATTTATCAAAAATTCTCAAAGGTGTGTGATCAATAAATCCAACTCCACCATTTCATTTCACAATGAGCCAATTTCATTATTTCTATCTCAATTTCATATTTCCATAACAATTGTCATTAATTATACTAATGACCCAAATATATCCAAACATGGCATTTTTCCCTCTTTTCCCAATATTGACCCAAAGGCTCAAATATTAACAAAAACATCAATAATCCCCTTTTTAAGATCCAAAATATACATATAGGCCAAAAGGACAAAACCCTCTTTTTCAAAATAACATATTTCAAACCCTAACTTCCCAAATCAAACCATCTATACAAATAGCTCAATATTTATGTTAAAACACATAAGAATAAGTAGGAATCCCTACCTCAAGAAATGAACCCAAGGAAGAAGATGAAGAAAAACGAAGTTGCTCCAAACTCCAAAATTTTCGGATCAAAGTGTAGCCCTCAACAATCCCCACAGGTTTTACAAAGGCCAAAGGTTAGGAAATAACTCCTACTAGCGATCTCGGTTTTCCTTTCGGACTCTGGTTCTGTGGAGTTGGTGGTTGTTTTCCTTGTTGTCATCCTTTAATTCCCTATGATTGAGTTTTGGAATGTGTTGGGCGTATTGTGAACAGGTCAGTTGAGTTTTGGCCTCTAGTGTTGTTGCCCAGAATTTTGGTATTACGCTCGAGCGGGTCATTCTGCGCTCGAGCAGATTTTGGTCTTTGGTTGTCGCTTGGCGGACCTTATTGCCTTCAGTGAGTTTACGCACTCGATGTTCGTGCCTGCAAAACTTCTGCGGTGTGTTTTTCACGCTCAGCGGATTTCTTACGCTCGGCGGGTTCTCAGCGGATCTTTGGCGCTTCGGCGGGTAGTGTTTAAATGCGGACTGGTTTTCGTGCTTCGGCGGATGTGCTTTATCTCTGTGTCTTAGCGCTCGGCGGGCCTTCTGCGCGGCGGACCATGTTTTGTTCTTGATGCTCGGCGTTGTGTTTCGCTCGGCGGATCTGTAAATATCGAAAGCGATTAGGCATTTTTGAATCACTTTTACATTCACTCTCTCTTTCTTACTTTCTAAAAGATATTTTGAGAGCTTCTCTCTCTAGAAACTCCCTTCTCTCTAGGGTTTGATCTAGTTAGAGTGTTCTCCTCACCTTTGGCCTTTGCAAAAGTTGTGTTGATAAATCAGGAGACTACGTTTTGATCAAGGCATATTGAGTTTTGGAGCACTTTGGTTTTGGTCTTCTTCTCCATTCGAGCTCTAACTTTTAGATAGGGATACCTTACTCCTCTTTATGAGCTTTGTCTTTAAATTTTAGACTTTTGATATGTTGGGGGTTGTTGTGCGATTATGAGAAAGTTTGGGTCTTTTGTGAAATTTTACAAAAGATGGGGTTTTGTTTATATAAACCTATATGCGTATTTGGCATAGAGAAATGAAATAAATATTGGATTATTAGTGAAAATGGAACCTTAGGGTTGCGATGTTGATTGTGGGAAATGCCCTAATTACATTGATAAATTAATTAGATTAATTAATTTGAAGAGAAGAGGAATTGAATTGAGAATGTTGGGATTGGTTGTGTGTGGGATAAAGGGTGTAGTTAGATTCATTTGTCGCTCACCTAGTTGAAATGTTGATTATATATCCATTTGATGCATTTATTTTCGGTATAGAAATAACTGCTTTAGGCTATCTGTGGAGGATAGTCTTGATTGTTGTAGACAATGCATGATGATTAGGCAAACTGGAACTAATCAATTGAGTATGCTATCGAATATAGCGATTGGAATAATACATTGACTTTATGTATTGATTGATTGTATATGATCTATGTTTATATACATGTGTTGTGTGGGAGGAGATAGGGGATGTACTCCACGGTTTAGGAGAAGATAGGGGATGGACCTCTAAAACGGATTTTGTATGACATTGATACAGCATTACAATGTGTATCAAGTGTTGATTATGGAAGTGTTCGAATTGATTTGATATAGCACTAAAATGTAATATCGTTATCAATTGTGAAGTATAGAAGTGATTCTATGTTATGTTGATACAGCATCGAAATGTGTATCATTCGTAAAGTATGGAAATGGTTTATGTGTTATCGTCTGACATTAAAATGTGTATCCATCATGAATTTCGAAAGTGTTTTAAAGATGAGTCTCAATCTCATTAAGTTATTTGGCTAGGTGTTGAGCCTTGTTTTCAAACTCAAAGTTGAAAGAAATGGGAAATGAAATGTAACATGGACTTAATGTCATGAAATCGGAATGTAATATATGTGGATGTATCTGTGTTGACCATCTATCAATTGCTAATCTTTTAGTCATTGTTCATAGCTGGTTTAGTGTATTTCTACTGGGCTGTGGCTCACCCTTTATGGGACATCATTTTCAGGTACAGGTAGCATGCCATCTCCAAGGTCATAGCTTGCAAGGCTAAAGGCAGTCAGACTTTTGTGGTTTTTGTTATCTTTTGATGTAATACATGTAAATTTAAGCCAAGGGCTTAATGTGTATTTGAGTTACTACTCTCTTTTTGTAACCAAGTGTTAACTTGGAAAGCTGTAAGCCCGTAGGGCATTTGCTTTTGTTGTTAACATGTATTACTTTTGTAATGAACTACACTGATGAATGAAACGGGTTTATTTCTTATATCAATGCATGTCAATATTGATGGGTTTAATGTTATTATTTTGAGGGCGTTATAGAGAAGGTAAGGTTTTAGAGAGAGAGGCTCTCCAATGGAGGTTTTGAAAAAGTAAGAGAGAGAAAGGAAATCAAAAAGTGATCCAAAAAGTGAAATCCCGAAGTGATATACCAGTCGCCCCGCTCGAGCGTGGAAATCCCCGCTCGAGTATCAGATACAGACTCACGCTCGAGCGTCAAAAGAGCCGCTTGAGCACAGATTACGCACTTCCAGAAGCTTTGCAGACATGGTCCCTGCTCGAGCGTCAAACTCCCCGCTCGAGCGGAGGAATAAAAACAAAGGGTCAGGCTCGAGCGTCAAAACTCCCGCTCAAGCGTCTGAAGACCTGCAGACAAAAGTACTGGGGGATGGAAAATTATGCTTGAGCGTCAAAATGCCCGCTTGAATCAAAATGGAAGTCGAATAAAAATAAAAATGGAAGTTGCTTAAAATTAAAAATCGAAGTTCATTCAAGAAACCACTATACCTTAACGATCTATTTAGAAATTAAATAAAAAAGGAAGTTGAATAGAAAACAAAATTGAATAAAAATGTAAGTTGCCTAAAATTAACAATGTAAGTTCATTCAAGAAACCACTATACCTTAACGATCTATTTGAAAATTAAATAAAAAATGAAGTTGAATAGAAAAGGAAATTGAATAAAAATGAAAGTTCATTCAAGGAACCACTATACCTTAACGATCTATTTGGAAATTAAAAAAAAAAAGAAGTTCAATAGAAAAGGAAATTGAATAAAAAGGGAAGTGGAATGGAAAAGGAAATTGATTGAAAATGTAAGTTGAATAAAAATAAAAATGGAAGTTGCACAAAATTAAAAATGGAAGTTCATTTAAGAAACCACTATACCTTAACATTCTATTTGGAAATTAAATAAAAGAGAAAGTTTAATAAAAAATGATATTGAATAAAAAAATGAATAAAAATGGAAGTTGAATAAAAATAGAAGTTGCCTAAAATTAAAAATGGAAGTTCATTGAAGAAACCACTCTACCTTAACGATCTATTTGGGAATTAAATAAAAAAGGAAGTTGAATAAAAATGGAAGTTGAATAAAAATAAAAATGGAAGTTCATTCAAGAAACCACTATACCTTAACGATCTATTTGCAAATTAAATAAAAAATGAAGTTGAATAGAAAAGGAAGTTGAACAAAAATGGAAGCTGAATAAAAATAAAAAATAGAAGTTGCATCAAAATGGAAGTTCATTCAGGAAACCACTATATCTTAACGATCTATTTGGAAATTAAACAAAAAATGACGTTGAATAGAAAAGGAAATTGAATAGAAAAAAAAAAATTTAACTTCAATTTTTATGCAATTTCTACTTCTATTCAATTTACTTTTCTATTCAACTTCCATTTTTATTTTTATTCAACTTCTATTTTTATCCAATTTCCTTTTCTATTCAACTTCCATTTTTAATTTTATTCAACTTCTTGTTTTATTTAATTTCCAAATAGATCGTCAAGGTATAATAGTTTTTTGAATGAACTTTCTTTTTTATTTTTATTCAACTTCCATTTTTATTCAATTTCCCTTTCTATTCAACTTCTTTTTTTATTTAATTTCCAACGAGATCGTTAAGGTATAGGGGTTTCTTGGATGAACTTCCTTTTTATTCTTATTCAACTTCCATTTTATTCAATTTCCATTTCTATTCAACTTTCTTTTCTATTTAATTTCCAAATAGATTGTTAAGGTATAGTGGTTTCTTGAATGAACTTCCATTTTTAATTTTATTGAATTTCCTTTTATTTTTATTCATCTTCCATTGTTATTCAATTTCATGTTCTATTCAACTTCCATTTTCATTTAATTTCCAAATAGATCGTTAAGGTATAGTGGTTTCTTGAATGAACTTCGATTGTTAATTTTATGCAACTTCCATTTTAAATTTTATGCAACTTCCATTTTTATTCAATTTCTTTTTCTATTGAACTTCCTTTTATATTCAACTTTATTTTGTATTCAATTTCCAAATAGATCGTTAAGGTATAGTGGTTTCTTGAATGAACTTCCATTTTATTTTTATTCAACTTCCATTTTATTTTTATTCAACTTCTGTTTTATTTAATTTCAAAATAGATCGTCAAGGTATAGTAGTTTTTTGAATGAACTTCCATTTTTATTTTTATTCAACTTCCATTTTTATTCAATTTCCCTTTCTATTCAACTTCTTTTTTTATTTAATTTCCAAAGAGATCGTTAAGGTATAGGGGTTTCTTGAATGAACTTTCCGTTTTATATTTATTCAACTTCTATTTTTATTCAATTTCCATTTCTATTCAACTTTCTTTTTTATTTAATTTCGAAATAGATCGTTAAGGTATAGTGGTTTCTTGAATGAACTTCCATTTTTAATTTTATTGAATTTCCCCTTTTATTTTTATTCAACTTATTTTTATTCAATTTTGTTTTCTATTCAACTTCCTTTTTTATTTAACTTCCAAATAGAACGTTAAGATATTGTGGTTTCTTAAATGAACTTCCATTTTTATTTTATAAAACTTCAACTTTTATTCAATTCTTTTCTATTCAACTTCCATTTTATTTTTATTCAATTTCCATTTTATTTAATTTTCAAATAGATCGTTAAGGTATAGTGGTTTCTTGAATGAACTTCCATTGTTAATTTTATGCAACATCCATTTTTATTCAACTTTCATTTTTACCCAACTTCCATTTTATTCAATTTCCTTTTTTATTCAACTTACTTTTTATTTAATTGCCAAATAGATCGTTATGGTATAGTGGTTTCTTCAATGAACTTTCATTTTAATTTTATCAATTTCCTTTTCTATTCAACTTCTTTTTTTATTTAATTTCCAAATAGATCGTTAAGATATAGTGGTTTTTTGAATAAACTTACATTTTTAATTTTATGCAACTGCCATTATTATTTTTATTCAACTTCAATTTTTATTGAATTTTGTTTTCTATTCAACTTCCTTTTTTATTTAATTTCCAAATAGATCGTTAACGTATAGTGGTTTCTTGAATGAACTTCTATTTTTATTTCTTTTCAACTTCAATTTTTATTCAATTTCCTTTTCTATTCAACTTCCTCTTTTTTTTTTTTTTTAATTTCCAGATAGATCGTCAAGGTATAGTAGTTTCTTCAATGAACTTCAATTTTTAATTTTGTGTAACTTTCATTTTATTTTTATTCAACTTCCTTTTTTATTGTATTCAATTATTTGGAAATTCAATAAAAAGAAAGTTGAATAAAAAGAAGTTATATAAAAATAAAAATGGAAGTTGAATAAAATAAAAGATGAAGTTGAATAAAATAAAATGGAAGTTGCATAAAATTAAAATAAAAATAGAAAAGTAAATTTAATAAAAAAAGAAGTTGAATTGGAAAAGGAAGTTGAATAGAAAAGGAAATTGAATCAAAATGCAAGTTGAATAAAAATAAAAATGGAAGTTGCATAAAAATTAAAAATTGAAGGTCATTCAAGAAACAACATACCTTAGCGATCTATTTGGAAATTAAATCAAAAAGGAAGTTGAATAGAAAAGAAAATTAAATAAATATGGATATTGAATAAAAATAAAAATAAAAATGGAAGTTGATTCAAGAAACCACTATACCTTAACGATCTATTTGAAAATTAAATCAAAAAGGAAGTTGAGTAGAAAAGGAAACTCAATAAAAATGGAAGTTGAATAAAAAAATTAAAGTTTATTCAAGAAACCACTATACCTTAATGAATTATTTGGACATTAAATAAAAAAGAAAGTTGAATAAAAATAGAAGCTGACTAAAAATATAAATGGAAGTTGCATATAATTAACAATGGAAGTTCATTCAAGAAAGCACTATACCTTAACGATCTATTTGGAAATTAAATATAAAAGGAAGTTGAATAAAAGGAAATTGAATAAAATGGAAGTTGAATAAAAATAAAAATGGAATTAGCAAGAAATTAACAATGGAATATAATCCAATAAATTTCTATACCCTAAAGATCTATTTGGAAATTAAATAAAAAATGAAGTTGAATAGACAAGAAAATTGAATAAAAATGGAAGTTGAGTAAAATTAACAATGTAAGTTCATTCAACGATTTATTTGGAAATATAAAAAAAAAAAAAGAAGAATAAAAATGGAAGTTGCATAAAATTAAAAATGGCAATTCATTCAAGAAACCACTATACGTTCACGATCTGGTTGGAGATTAAATAAAAATGAAAGTTGAATAAAATTAAAAATGGAAGTTACATAAAATTAAAAATGAAAGTTTATTCAAAAAAATCACTATACCTTAACGATCAATTGGGAAATTAAAAAAAATAGGAAGTTGAATAGAAAAGAAATTGAGTAAAAATTGAAGTTGAATAAAAATAAAATTGGAAGTTGAATAAAAATAAAAATGGAAGTTGAATAGACTGTTGGAAATTAAATAAAAAAGGATGATGAATAGAAAAGTAAATTGAATAAATATGGAAGCTGAATAAAAATAAAAAAGGAATTTGAATAAAAATGGAAGTTGTATAAAATTAACAATGGATGTTCATTTTTATTTTTATTCAACTTCCGATTTTTATCCAACTTCCATTTTTATTCAACTTCCTTTGTTTTTTAATTTACAAATAGATCGTTAAGGTAGAGTGGATTTTTGAATAAACTTTAATTTTTAATTATATGCAACTTCCATTTTTATTAAATTCAACTTCCATTTTGATTCAATTTACTTTTCTTTTTAACTTCCTTTTTTTATTTAATTTCCAAATAGATCGTTAAGGTATAATGGTTTCTCGAAAGAACTTCCATTGTTAATTTTATTCAAATTGCATTTTTATTCAACATTCATTTTTATTCAATTTCCTTTTTGATTTAACTTCCTTTTTTTATTTAATTTCCAAATAGATCGTTAAGGTATAGTGATTTTTTGAATAAACTTCAATTTTTAATTATATGCAACTTCCATTTATATGTTTATTCAACTTCCATTTTTATTCAATTTCCTTTTCTATTCAACTTCTTTTTTTTTTATTAAATTTCATTTTTTATTCAACTTCATTTTTTATTTAATTTCCATTTTTATTTTTATTCAACTTCCATTTTTATTCAATTTCCTTTTCTATGCAACTTCCTTTTTTATGTAATTTCCAAATAGATCGTTATGGTATAGTGGTTTTTTGAAAGAACTTCCATTTTTAATTTTATGCAACTTCCACTTTTATTTTTATTCAACTTCCATTTTTAATTCTATTTCCTTTTCTATTCAACTTCCTTTTTTTATTTAATTTTCTTTTTTCTTTAATTTCAAATAGATCGTTAAGGTATAGTGGTTTCTTGAATGAACTTCCATTGTTAATTTTATGCAACTTCCTTTTTTATTTAATTTCCAAATAGATCGTTAGGGTATAGTAGTTTATTGGATGAACTTCAATTTTTAATTTTATGCAACTTCCATTTTTATTTTTCTTCAATTTCCATTTACATTCAACTTCTATTTTATTCAATTTCCTTTTAATTTCCCAATAGATCTTTATGGTATAGTGGTTTCTTGAATGAACTCTGATTTTTATTTTTATTCAACTTCCTTTTTATTCAATTTTCTTTTCTATTCAATTTCCTCTTTTTTTTTTTTTTAATTTACAAATAAAATTAAGGTATAGTGGTTTCTTGAAAAGAGCCGCCATTGTTATTTTTATTTAACTTCAATTTTATTCAATTTTCTTTTTATTCAACTTTCTTTTTCTTTAATTGTCAAATAGATCGTTAAGGTATAGTGTATAAAATCCAAATAGATTGTTAAGCTATAGTGGTTTCTTGAATGAACTTCCATTTTATTTTTATTCAACTTCTAGTTTTATTTAATTTTCAAATAGATCATTAAGTTATAGTGGTTTCTTGAATGAATAGAAAATAGGCTGAATAAAAATGGAAGTTGAATAAAAATAAAAATGGAAGTTGCATAAAATTAAAAATTGAAATTCATTTAAGAAACCACTATACCATAACAATTGAAGTTGAATAGAAATAAAAATGGAAGTTGAATAAAAATAAAAATGGAATTTGAATAAAACATGAAATTGAATGAACTTCTATTTTTATTTTGTGCAACTTCAATTTCCTATTCTATTCAACTTCATTTTTTTTATTTTTATTCAACTTCCATTTTTATTCAATTTGTTTTTTTATTTAATTTCCAAATAGATCTTTAAGGTATAGTGGCTTCTTGAATGAACTTCCATTGTTAATTTTATGCAACTTCCATTGTAAGGTTCACATAACTTCCATTTTATTTTTATGCAACTTCCATTTTATCTAATTTTCTTTTCAATTCAACTTCCTTTTTTGTTTAATTTCCAAATAGATCGTTAAGGTAGAGTGGTTTCTTGAATGAACTTCGATTTTTAATTTTATGCAACTTCCATTTTTATTTTTATTCAATTTCCTTTTCTATTCAACTTCTTTTTTTTATGTAATTTCCAAATAGATCCTTAATGTATAGTGGTTTCTTGAATGAACTTCCATTTTTAATTTTAGGCAACTTCCATTTTTGTTTTTAATCAATTTCCATTTTTATCCAAATTACTTTTCTAGTTAACTTCCATTTTTAATTTTATGCAACTTACATTGTTAATTTTATGCAACTTCCATTTTTATTTTTATTCAACTTCCATTTTTATTTTCATGCAAATTCCATTTTATTTTTATTCAACTTCCATTTTTATTTAATTTCCTTTTCTATTCAACTTCCTCTTTTCTTTTTTTTTTAATTCCCAAATAGATCGTTAAGGTATAGTGGTTTCTTGAATGAACTTCCATTGTTAATTTTAGGCAACTTCTTTTTTCTTTAATTTCCAATAGATCGTTAAGGTATAATGGTTTCTTGAATTAACTTTCATTTTAATGTTATTCAACTTCCATTTTTATTCGATTTCTTTTTCTATTCAACTTCCATTTTATTTAATTTCCAAATGGACCGTTAAGGTATATTGGTTTCTTGAATGAACTTTCAATTTTTAATTTTATGCAACTTCCATTTATATTTTTATACAACTTCCATTTTTATTTTATGCAAATTCTATTTTATTTTTATTCAACTTCAATTTTTATTCAATTTCCTTTTTCTTCCATTTCTATTTAACTTCCATTTCTATTCAACTTTCTTTTTATTTAATTTCCAATTAGACCGTTAGCGTATAGTGCTTTCTTAAATGAACTTCCATTGTTAATTTTATGCAACTTTCATTTTATTTTTATTTTTATTCAACATCCATTTTATTCAATTTCCATTTCTATTCAACTTCCTTTTCTTTAATTTCCAAATAGATCGTCAAGGTATAGTGGTTTTTGAATTAACTTCCATTGTTAATTTTTGTAACTTTCATTTTATTCAATTTCCTTTTCTATTCAACTTCCATTTTTATTTAATTTCCAAATAGATCTTTAAGGTATAGCGGTTTCTTGAATGAACTTTCATTTTAATGTTATTCAACTTCCATTTTACCACTATACCTTAGCGATCTATTGAAAATTAAATAAAAAATGAAGTTGAATAGAAAAGGAAATTAAATAAAAATGGAAGTTCAATAAAAATATAAATGGATGTTGCATAAAATTAACAATGGAAGTTCATTCAAGCAACCATTATACCTTACCGATCTATTTCTTGAATGAACTTCCATTGTTTTTATTCAACCGATTTTTATTTAATTTCCTTTTCTATTCAACTTCATTTTTTTATTTAATTTTCAAATAGATCGTTAAGGTATAGTGGTTTCTTAAATAAACTTCCATTGTTAATCTTATGCAACTTCCATTTTTATTCAATTTCCTATTATATTCAACTTCTTTTTTTATTTAGTTTCCAAATAGATCGTCAAGGTGTAGTAGTTTTCTGAATGAACTTCCAATTTTATTTTATTCAACTTCCATTTTATTTTATACAACTTCCAAATAGATCGTTAAGGTATAGTGGTTTCTTGAATAGAAAAGGAAGTTGAATAAAATGGATGTTGAATAAAAATAAAATGGAAGTTCAATAAAAATAAAAATAAAGTTCATTTAAGAAACCACTATACGTTAACGATCTATTTGGAAATTAAATAAAAAAGGAAGTCGAATAGAAAAGGAAATGGAATTGAATAAAAATGGATGTTGAATAAAAATAAAAATGGAAATTTATTTAAGAAACCACTATACCTTAACGATCTATTTGTAAATTAAAAAAAAGAGGAAGTTGAATAGCAAAAGAAAATTGAATCTATTTGGAAATTAAATAAAAAAGGAAGTTGAATAGAAAAGGAAATTGAATAAAATCGGAAGTTGAATAGAACATGAAATTGGAAGTTCATTGAAGAAACCACTATAGCTTAACGGTCTATTTGAAAATTAAATAAAAAAGGAAATTGAATACAAATGGAAGTTGAATACAAATAGAAAAGGAAGTTGAATAGAAAAGGAAATTAAATAAAAATGGAAGTTGAATAACATTAACATTGGATGTTCATTCGAGAAACCATGATACCTTAACGATCTATTTGGAAATTAAATGAAAAAAGGAAGTCGAATAGAAAAGGAAATTCAATAAAAATGGAAGTTGAATAAAAATAAAATGGAAGTTGAATAAAAATAAAAATCGAAGTTGCATAAAATTAAAAATGCAAGTTCATTGAAGAAACCATTATGCCTAACGATTTATTTGGCAATTAAAGAAAAAAGGAAGTTGAATAGAATAGGAAATTGAATAAAAATGGAAGTTCATTCAAAAAATCACTATATGTTAACGATCTATTTAGAAATTAAAAAACAAAAATGAAAGTTGAATAGAACTAAAAATGGAAGTTGAATAAAAATGGAAGTTACATAAAAATTGAATAAAAATTGAAGTTGAATAAAAATAACAATGGTTTCTTGAATGAACTTCCATTTTTAATTTTATGAAACATCCATTTTTAATTTTATGAAACATCCATTTTTAATTTTATGCAACTTCCATTTTATTTTTACTCAACTTCCATTTTTATTCAATTTCATTTTCTATTCAACTTTTTTTTTATTATTTAAAGTTCATTCAAGAAACCAATATACCCTAATGATCTATTTGGAAATTAAATAAAAAGGAAGTTGAATAAAAAAGGAAGTTACATAAAATTAAAAATGGAAGTTCATTCAAGAAACCACTATACCATAACGATCTATTTGGAAATTAAAAAACAAAATGAAGTTGAATAGAAAAAGAATTCGAATAAAAATGGAAGTTGAATAAAAATATAAATGGAAGGTGAATAAAATAAAAAAAAGATCGTTAAGGTAGAGTGGTTTTTTGAATAAACTTCAATTTTTAATTATATGTAACTTTCATTTTTATTTTTATTCATTTTTATTCAACTTTCATTTTTATTCAATTTCTCTTTTCTATTCAACTTCCAATTTTATTCAATTTGTAATTTTATTCAATTTCCATTTCTATTCAACTTCCATTTTCATTTTATTCAACTTCCATTTCTATTCAATTTACTTTTTATTCAACTTCTATTTCTATTCAACTTCTTTTTTATCAATTTCCTTTTCTATTCAACTACCTTTTTATTTTATTTCCAAATAGATCGTTAAGGTATAGTGGTTTCTTGAATAAACTTCCATTTTATTTTTATTCAACTTCCATTTTATTCAATTTTCTTTTCTATTTAATTTCCAAATAGATCGTTAAGGATAGTGGTTTCTCGAATGAACTTCCATTTTAATTTTATGCAACTTCCATTTTATTCAATTTCCTTTTCTATTCAACTTTCTTTTTTATATAATTTCCAAATAGATAGTTGAGAATAGTGGTTTCTTGAATGAACTTCAATTTTTAATTTTATGAACTTCCATTGTTAATTTTATGCAACTTCCATTTTATTTTTATTCAACTTCCATTTTAATTTTATGCAACTTCCAATTTTATTTTTACTCAACTTCCATTTTATTCAATTTCCTAATAGATCGTTAAGGTATAGTAGTTTATTGGAGGAACTTCCATTTTGTTTTTTCCAACTTTCATTTTATTCAATTTACTTTTCAATTCAACTTCCTTTTTTATTTAATTTTCAAATAGATCGTTAAGGTATAGTAGTTTATTGGATGATCATCCATTTTCATTTTTATGCAACTTCCATTTTTATTCAATTTCCTTTTCGATTTTTATTCACTTTCCTTTTCTATTCAACTTCTTGTTCTATTTAATTTCCAAATAGATCGTCAAGGTATAGTGGTTTTATTGAATGATCAACTTCTTTTTCTATTCAATTTCCTTTTCTATTCAACTTCCTTTTTATGTATTTTCCAAATAGATCGTTAAGGTATTATGGTTTCGTGAATGAACTTGCATTTTTAATCTTATGCAACTTCAATTTTTATTCAATTTCCTTCTCTATTCAACTTTGTCTTTTGTTTAATTTCCAAATAGATCGTTAAGGTAGAGTGGTTTCTTGAATGAACTTCCATTTTAATGTTATGCAACTTCCACTATTATTTCATGCTACTTCCATTCTTATTTTTCTTCAACGTTCATTTTGATTCAATTTCCTTTTTCATTTAATTGCCAAATAGATCAGTAAGGTATAATGGTTTCGGACATGATCTTCCATTGTTATTTTTATTCAACATCCATTTTTATTCAATTTCCTTTTCTATTCAACTTCCTTTTTTATTTAATTGCCAAATAGATCATTAAGGTATAATGGTTTCGTAAATGAACTTCCATTGTTAATTTTATTCAACTTCCATTTTATCAATTTCCTTTTCTATTCAACTTCCTTTTTTATTTAATTTCCTATTCTATTCAACTTCATTTTTTTATTTACTATCCAAATAGATCGCTAAGGTATAATGGTTTCTTGAATTAACTTCTATTTTTAATTTTATACAACTTCCATTTTTAATTTTCTTCAACTTCGATTTTTATTCAATTTCCTTTTTTATTCAACTTCATTTTTTTTTCTTTAATTTCCAAATAGATCGTTAAGGTATATTGGTTTCTTGAATTAACTTCCATTGTTAATTTTAGGCAACTTGCATTTTATTCAATTTCCTTTTCTATTCAACTTCATTTTTTATTTACTTTCCAAATAGATCGTTAAGGTATAATGGTTTCTTGCATTAACTTCCATTGTTAATTTAAGGCAACTTCCATTTTCTTTTTATTCATTTTTATTTTTATTCAATTTCCTTTTCTATTTAACTTTCATTTTTATTCAATTTCCTTCTCTATTCAACTTTTTTTTATTTAATTTCCATTTTTATTTAATTTCCTTTTCTATTCAACGTCCATTTTTAATTTTATTCAACTTCCATTTTAATCAATTTCCTTTTCTATCTATCTTCTTTTTTATTTAATTGCCAAATAGATCATTAAGGTATAGTGGTTTCTCGAATGAAATTCCATTTTAAATTTTATTCAATTTCTATTTTTATTTTTATTCATCCTCCATTTTTATTCTATAGCGATCCCGGTATTCCTTTCTTGTTAGATTGTATTAGGACTCGGTTACGTGGAGTTGGTAGGCTGTGTCTACCTTGTTGTTGTCCTTTAATTCCATTTGATTGAGTTTTAGGATGTGTTGGGCATGTTTGACGGTGGGGTGAGCCTTGGTCTAGAATCTAGTTGCCCAAGTTTTTGGTATTGCTCTCGGCGAGTTATTCTGCGCTCGGCGGAGTTTGGTTTTGGTTGTCGCTCAGCGGCCTTAATGCCTTCGGCGGGGTTTACATACTCGATTTTCGTGCCTCTGCAAAACCTGCGGGTGTGTTCTTTACGCTCGGCGGAGTCGCCTCGGCGGGCATGTTGGAGCTTCGGCGGGTAGTGCTTTATTGTGAAAGTTACGGGAGAAATCTCGCTCGAGCGGACTGGTTTTCGCGCTCGAGCGGATGTGCTTTATCCTTGTGTCTTGGAGCTCGAGCGGGACATGTTGCGCTCGAGCGGACCATGGTTTTTGTTCTTGACGCTCGAGAGTTCAATTCTCCGCTCGAGCGGACCTGTCATATATCAGATAGCAGTTGGGCATTTTTGAATCACTTTTCACTTTTCTTTCCTCTCTCTTACTTTACCAAAAATGATTTTGAGAGCCTCTCTCTCTAGAAACTCCCTTCTCTCTAGGGTTTGATCTAGTTAGAGTGCTTTCCTCCCTTTTGGCCTTTGTAAACGTTGTGTTGATCGTCGAGGGCTACACTTTGATCCAAAAATGTGATAAGAAATAGAAAATGAAATGAAACATGGACATCGTGGTCATGTAATGACAATGAGTTATGAATTGATTTATGGGAATTAAACATTTATCAATTGCTAATGTCTTAGTTATTGCTCATACTGTGTTTAGCATATCTCTACTGGGCATTGGCTCACCCTTTATGGGACATTATTTTTGAATGCGGTAGCATGCCACCTCCAAGGACATAGCTTGGATGGTTATGGGAGTTGAAGACTCTTTTTGGTTATTTTATTTGTAATACTTGTATATCAAGCCAAGGGCTTCTTTGTATAGAGTTAGTACTCTTCTTTGTGTAACCAAGTGTTAACTTGGACATTTGTAAACTTAGTAGGGCATTTGCTTTATTGTTAACATGTATCTTGTTGTAAGAACTACTCTAATGAATAGAAATAGTTGATTTCTCTTATAACAATGCATGTCTAAAGTGATGGGTTTTATGTATTGTTTTGAGGCGTTACAACTTGGTATCGGGCGTCTGGGTTTGAATACTTTGGATGCGTGGGAAGTGATTAGTATCACAATGGGTTTGTCTCGCTTGGTAGAGACTTAAAGGTAGTGTCTTATGCTATGTGTTTAATTAATAACATGCTTATGTGACTATGTGGGTATGGAATGTAGTTTCTAGGATGTTGATTGGATCCTTGGGTTTAGGAGTCTTGTTGGAAAAGCACTTGATCAATGTTGTTTCTAACGGAACTCTAGTAGCATACTCGGGACTATCATTATCAGAATGAAATTAAAAGTGCTTATGTGTTTATGTGCTTCGTGGAGTGAATTCTGATTGTCCATGTATTAGGGCGAGTGTTTAGTTTTCGGCACATTTATGAATGTGCTAACGTCTTCGTTACCTTTAATAGGATGTCGGGGCGAGGGCGAGGTGGTAGGCGTGGTAGGCCTAGGAGGCGAAGTGCCTTTGGGATGACGTTCGGCAATGCAAGAGGAGTTGGTCGAGCCAATGTGGCGAGCAATGGTCGGCGAGCTATAGGCGCCTTGGCAGAGATAGCGAAGCTTTGGGCATTCTCAAAGTGAGAATCGAGTTGTTGAGGCAAGGCCTTCTTTCTTAAAGATGGAATTCTTCGGTCTACCGGACGAGTTTGTTGGGGATCCGAAGGAGCCACTTAAAGGACAGTGGTTGGAGCAGATGGAGAAGATGTTAGAGATGCTTGGCATCGAGGGCCAGGCGTTAAAGGTGACCTTGGCATCCTTCAATGAAGGAGATGTGGGTCAATGGTGGAAATACGAGAAGGGCCGTGTTGGTGGTGCGTGGGGGCTTTTGTAGATGCCTTCGAGAAGTTTTGTCTTGGTGACTATGGAGAAGAGGAAACGGTTTGCCGGCTTAAGCAATGAGGTTTGTCAATGGCGAGTTTGAGGCTACTTTTACGGTTGTCGAGTTTGCACGAACTTGTGGCGTCCAAAAACGCCGTTGCTTTGAGTTTGGCGGAAGTTGGCGTGGACTCAAGTTGAGGTTAGCGAATCTTTTATTCGAGAGTATAGGCGTTTGGTGGATGCTACAACTCATATGGAGATTATGATCGGGAGGAGGATGAGGAGAAGCATAGAGGTTCAAGAGGAGCCAAGATGGCGAGGTGATGGCAAGAGGCAGAGGGTTTTAACCCTCGGCGATCTCGAGTGGTTTAGCTAGATCGACCTTTCGGTCGAGTGAGCTTGGAGAGGTAATCAGGGAGGCTTGACTTGTTTCGCGTGTGGCCAGTTGGGTCACAAGTCTTGTTGCCCTTGAAGGAGAGTCGTAATTGCTTCTTCTTGGCTAGACCTCGGGGGCAGTCGAGGCGAGGGCTAGCCTTTGTCTTGCTATCAGTGTGGTCAGCCTGGGCACCTGAAGAGGTTTTGCCCATAATTGAGTGCCACTTCGGGGGCGTCTGGTTCTAGACAAATGCAGAGTTATCAGCCAGCTCAGTCTGTGCAGGCCTCGAGGGCCAATCTGGGAGCCGTCATCGATCTGCTTGCGATCTTTTTGCTCCTAGAGGTGGCAGTGGATCGAGGGCCTCTGAGCGTGTATCTTTATTACGCAGGACCTAATCTGGCTCCATCAGTTGTGAGAGGTACCCTACTGTTTTGTAACTCGGTTGCTAGTGTGTTGATTGATACGGGTGCATCTCATTCTTTTGTATCTGCTGTATTTGCATCTGTGTTGGAATTGGAGTTGGCACAGTTGGCATCTCCTATTTGTGTAGTATCACCTGTTGGGGGTGAATTGATTTTGAAACATGGATGTAGAGGTTGTGATATAGGGGTCGCCGACCATAGGCTTCCTTTTCCCTTGTTGTTATGCCCATGAAGGTTTTGATGTTATTTTGGGTATGGGTAGTTATCGTCATACCGGCGATTATCGATTACTACTGCTTGATTCTGATTTGTACCTTGGCGAGTGTTTCCATTTCTTGGGGATCGGGTTGGTAGTGTGTTGCCATCGGTGTATGATCTGCGGCGAGAATGAGCTTAGTGGTCTACTTGCTAGCTTTATGAGTGGTGAGTGTGATGAGACCCAGTTGTATTGAGAGTGGTTTGTGAGTATTCGGATGTTTTTCGAGGACCTCGTTAGTTTGCCACCTCAGAGATAGAATTCTCTATTGATTTAGTGCGACACGGCGCCCGATTTCTATGGCACCTTATCATTTTGCCCGGCCGAGTTGAGTGAGTTGAAGATTGACTCGAGAATTGTTAGATAAGGGATTTATTAGCCCTAGTGTTTGCCGTGGGAGCAGGCCCTCTTTGCTAAAAGAAAGATGGTGCCTTGAAATTGTGTATCAATTAGGAAGTTGAATAAGACTCGGTTAAGAATAAATACCCTATGCCCGTATAGATGATTTGTTTGACGAGTTGAAGGGTTCCGTTGTTTCTCTAAGATAGACTTGAGATCGGGTTACCACGGTTGAGGTCGAGGAGGAGGATATTCCGAAGACGGCATTCCGTACGCGGTATGACCACTATGAGTTTCTAATGATGCCGTTTGGGCTCACCAATGCACCGGCAGTCTTTATGGACTTGATGAACCGGATCTTCCGAGAATTTTTAGATCGTTTTGTAGTCATTTTAGTGGACAACATTCTTATCTATTAAGCATACGAGGAGAAGCACGAGAACACTTGAGTGGTGCTTGAATTGCTTAGAAACCCACAATTTGAATGCCAAGTTTGGGAAATGTGAGTTCTGGCTAGGGGAAGTCAAATTCTTAGGCCATGTGGTATCTGGGGAAGGGGTGTCTGTTGATACATCCAAGGTTGAGGCAGTGCAGGATTGGGCATAGCCTAAGAGTGTGTTTGAGATCCATGATTTTACGGGATTAGTGGGTATTACTGCCCGATTTGTGAAAAGATTTCTTGAGCTAACCAGATTGACTAAATGACTCTGAAGAGTCAAGTTTGTGTGGGGTGAGACTTGCAAAAAGTCGTTCCAGGAGTTGAAAGTTAGATTGACCACCGTTCCAGTCTTGATTATTCCGGAGAGAGGGTTGGGTTATGCGGTTTATTGTGATGCCTCACGAGAGGGTTTGGGTTGTGTGTTGATGCAAGAGGGAAAAGTGGTAGCTTATGGCTCACGTCAGTTGAAAATACATGAGAGGAATTACCCTACACATGACCTAGAGCTAGCAGCAGTGGTCTTCGCTTTGAAGATTTGGAGGCATTACCTGTATGGTGAGAGGTTCGAGGTGTTCTCGAACCATAAGAGTTTGAAGTATCTGTTCACACAGAGGGACTTGAATTTGAGGCAGAGAAGGTGGATGGAGTTCATTGAGGACTACGACTTTGAGTTGCACTATCACCCGGGAAAGGCCAATGTAGTGGCCGATGCCCTTAGTTGAAAATCCATTAGTGATGTAGCTTGTATAGCCATCCCGGAATGGGAGATGTTGGGTGCACTTGGGGAGTTTGATTTGCTATTGGGCGAATCAGTTGAGATCTTGACCTTGGTTTACGTTGTCGCCTGACCTACACTCGTGACTCGGGTGTTGGAGGCCTGAAGAGGTGATCTTGAGGTAGAATCTCTCCAAGAAGATCTCGATGGGAAGGTTGAGAAGGCTTTGGCAATGTATCTGACGAGTGTGAGATCTGAGGGCTGTCTGTTTGTCTTGGGAGTCTTGCGAGAGGAAGTACTCAGGAGTTTCACCATTCCGCCTATGCGGTGCATCAGGGAGGCACTAAGATGTGTCGGGATTTGGAGTGCGATTCTAGTGGCGGGGAATGAAGAGAGATGTGGCGGTTTAATGTCGAAGTGCCTTACTTGTCAACAAGTGAAGGTCAAGCATCGAGCAGCGGGTTTGTTGCAACCCTTGCCTATTCTTAGAGTGGAAGTAGAAGCATGTCACTATGGACTTCGTTGTAGGTCTTACGAGGACTCGGGGTAGTGATGCTATTTGGGCGGTTCTTGACGGTTGACTAAGTCGGTGCACTTTTATCCTATCTTGGCGTGAGAGATTGGTAGATCATCTCGCCGACTTGTATATTCGGGACATAGTGAGCTTGCGGGGTCCCGGTGTGATCGTCTCGGATAGAGATCCTCGTTTCTTTGCTAGGTTGTGGCGAGTTTGCGAGTGCCTTGGGCACTAAGTTGACCTTAATGCGGCTTATCATCCTCGGTGACAGGCGATCGGCGTACTATTGATCCTTGAGGATATGCTTGAGTTGTGTCCTTGACTTTAGTGGGGCGTGGGAGGCACTTGCCCTTGGTGGAATTTGCCTACAACAGTTTTTGATCGAGTATCGGTATGGCACCGTTTGAGGCCTTGTATGGCCGACCGTGTAGATCTCGGTTTGTTGAAATTTGAGGTGGGTGGCCTTTTGTTGGGTCGAGTTGGTTAGGAAGGCGGCGGAGAAAGTTGAGTTTATCCGTAGGAGGCTTATTCTGACCAGTCGCCAAAGAGTTATCTTGACCGTGGGAGGAGGCCTTTGGCGTTTGAGATAGGTGATCATGTTTTCTTGAAAATATCACCTAGGCGAGGTTTGATGAGGTTTGGGAAGAATGGGAAGTTATCCTCGGTTTATTGGTCCTTTGAGATCCTTGAGAGGATTGGGAAGTTGCTTATCGTTTGGCTTTGCCACATGATTGTCTAGGGTTCATGATGTGTTTCATGTTAGTATGCTTGAATGCGAGCGGATCCGTCCCATGTGTTGGATTGGACCGATTTAGAGGTAGATGAGGATGCCTCGTATGAGGAGAGATTCGGGTCTTGGATAGGGGATCAAGTCTTGCGAGGCAAGACCATTCCCTTAGTAAAAGTTTTGTGGAAGCATCACGGTGGAGGAAGCCACTTGGGAGCGTGAGTTGGAAGTCCGTGAGAAGTATCAGGACATGTTTGTTGATGTGTAATCATGTAATGAAATTTTGTAATAATATTGAACTTTAAGAACATTATGTATGTCTTAAGTTGTAAAACATTGTGAATGTTTTGGTTAATGAAAGTTGCTTTAGCGTGGGCGTATGTTAAGTAGATTGTGGAAATGCAAGCATGATGTTAATGTTGCATGTGTTATGGAATTATGGAAAATGAGTTGAAATGGGTAAATTTCAAAGAGATGCATGTTGATAATGCGAGTTGTTATGTATAATGTGAATTGCCTCTTGAATAGAGATGGATTGATCGGTAATGGGTCGGATTATTAAATATTATGTTGTAATATTGTTGGGAATGGAAGAACTTGTTTTTGAAAAACTTATATTTAATTTAGGGACGAAATTCTTTAAGGAAGGTTATAGCGATCGGTATTCCCTTCTTGTTGGTTGTATTAGGACTCGGTTAAGTGGAGTTGGTAGCTGTGTCTACCTTGTTGTTGTCCTTTAATTCCACTTGATTGAGTTTTAGGATGTGTTGGGCATGTTTCGAGCAGGTGGGTTGAGCCTTGGTCTAGAATCTAGTTGCCCAAGTTTTTGGTGTTGCGCTCGAGCGGGTTATTCTGCGCTCGAGTGGAGTTTGGTTTTAGTTGTCGCTCGGCGGTTTACACCTCCGATTTCATGCCTCTGCAAAACCTGCAGTGTGTTTTTCACGCTCGGCGGGTTTCTTTCGCTTGGCGGGTATGTTGGAGCTCGGCGGGTAGTGCTTTATGTGAAAGTTACAGGAAGGAAAATCTCGCTCGGCGGACTGGTTTCCGCTCGGCGGATGTGCTTTATCCTTGTGTCTTGGCGCTCGGCGGGACATGTTGCGCTCAGCAGACCATAATTTTGTTCTTGGCCTTTCGGCGTTACATTCTCCGCCGAGTGGACTGTCATATATCGAGATAGCGATTGGGCATTTTGAATCACTTTTCACTTTTCTTTCCTCTCTCTTACTTTCCCAAAAATGATTTTGAGAGCCTCTCTCTCTAGAAACTCCCTTCTCTCTAGGGTTTGATCTAGTTAGAGTGCTTTCCTCCCCTTTGGCCTTTGTGAACGTTGTGTTGATAAATCGAGGCTACACTTTGATCCAAAAATTTCGGATTTGGAGCATCTTCATTTTCGTCATCTCCTTCGTTGGGATTCATCTTTTGAGGTAGGGATTCTACTCACTACTATGGGTTTTGACCTAGATTTTTGGTCATTTTGTTAAATGGTTGATTTTGGGAAGTTAGGATTTGGAAATGTTGAAGAGCGGTTTTGGTTATTTTGATTCTAAAAAGTGTAATTTGGGTTTCAAAATAATGACATTGTTGTTGGTTGTTGAAATATAGACCATTGGGTCAACATTAAGAAATGGGGTGAAAACCCTAATTTGTTGTATAAATTAATTGGTATAATTAATTTGGAAAAATTGTTGTTATTTGGAAGTGAGTTGGAAATAATGAAATTGGCTCATTATATTGTAAAATGGTAGAGTTGGATTTATTAATTGCTCACTATTGAAAACATTAATATTTTATCTGTTGGAGCTTTTATTATCTGTTTAGAAATAATTGCTTTGGGCTACCGGTGGAGGGTAGTTTTGATTGTTGTAGACAATGCATGATGATTAGAGCAAACTAAAACTAATCAATTGGATGTGTCATAAGTATGACGGTTGTTAGAATACATTAACGTTATGTATTGATTGATTATGTATATGACCTATGTGTATATACATTGTGTTGTGTGGAAGGAGATAGGGGATGTACTCCACGGTTTAGGGGAAGATAGGGGATGGACCTCTAAACTAGATGTTGTTCGGGAGGAGATAGGGGATGGACTCCGCTGATACAACTCATATGCTTGTCAGTTAATGTGTTGGTATAGCTCATATGCTTATCTATGGAAGTGTTGATATAGCTCATATGTTTATCTATGGAAGTGTTGATATAGCTTGTATGTTTATCTGTTGAGATGTTGATATAGCTAGCATGCTTATCTATTGTGAAATGGGAAATGTTTAATATGAGTAACTACCTCATGTAAGTTGTTGGCCAGGTTCTGAGCCGTTGTTGTGAATTGGGAATGTGATAAGAAATAGAAAATGAAATGAAACATGGACATCGTGGTCATGTAATGGCAATGAGTTATGAATTGATTTATGGGAATTAAACATTTATCAATTGCTAATGTCTTAGTTATTGCTCATACTGTGTTTAGCATATCTCTACTGGGCGTTGGCTCACCCTTTATGGGACATTATTTTTCAGGTACAGGTAGCATGCCACCTCCAAGGACATAGCTTGGATGGTTATGGGAGTTGAAGACTCTTTTTGGTTATTTTGTTTGTAATACTTGTATATCAAGCCAATGGCTTCTTTTGTATAGAGTTAGTACTCTTCTTTGTGTAACCAAGTGTTGACTTGGAAAGCTGTAAGCCCGTAGGGAATTTGCTTTTGTTGTTAACATGTAATACTGTTGTAAGAACTACTCTAATGAATAGAAATAGTTGATTTCTCTTATAACATTGCATGTCTAAAGTGATGGGTTTTATGTACTATTTTGAGGGCGTTACATATTCAACATCCATTTTATTCAATTTCCTTTTCTATTTAACTTGCTTTTTATTTTTATGCAACTTCCATTTTATTCAATTTTCATTTTTGATCAATGTCCTTTTTATTCAATTTCTATTTTATTCAATTTCCTTTTCTATTCAACTTCCTTTTTATTTTATTTCCAAATAGATCTATTTGGAAATTAAATAAAAAGTTGAATAGAAAATAAATCGAATAAAAATGGAAGTTACATAAAAATAAAATGGAAGTTGAATAAAAATAAAAATGGAAGTTGAGTAAAATTGAATAAAAATAAAAATTGAAGTTCATTCAAGAAATCTTTTTATATTTAATTTCCAAATAGATCTTCTTTTTTTATTTAATTTCCAAATAGATCATTAGGGTATAGTAGTTTATTGGATGAACTTCAATATTTAATTTTATGCAATTTCCATTTTCCCTTTTCTATTCAACTTCCTTTTTTATTTAATTTTTGTGCAACTTCCATTTTTATTTTTATTCAACTTCGATTTTTATTCAATTTCCTTGTCTAATCAACTTCCTCTTTCTTTTTTTTTTTTTAATTTACAAATAAATCGTTAAGGTATAGTGGTTTCTTGAATGAACTCTATTCAACTTCCTTTTTTATTCAACTTTCAAATAGATCGTTAAGGTATAGTGGTTTCTTGAATTAAATTCCATTGTTAATTTTATACAACTTCCATTTGAATAGAAAAGGAAATTGAATAAAATCGGAAATTGAATAAAATTAAAAATGGAAGTTGAATTAAAATGGAAGTTGCATAAAACTAAAAATGGAAGTTCATAAGATTAAAAATGGAAGTTGTATATAATTAAAAATGGAAGTTCATTCAAGAAAGTACTATACCTTAACGATCTATTGGAAATTAAATAAAAAAGGAAGTTGAATAGAAAATAGAATTGAGGTTTTCTGAATGACCTTCCATTGTTAATTTCATGCAAATTCCATTTTTATTTTTATTCATCTTGCATTTTATTGAATAAAAAAAGTAAGTTGAACAGAAATGGAAATTGAATAAAAAAGGAAGTTGATCATTTTTATTCAATTTCCCTTTTTATTCAACTTCCATTTTTAATTTATTCAACTTCCATTTTCATTCAAGAAACCACTATACCTTACCGATCTATTTGGAAATTAAATAAAAAAAGAAATTGAAATTGAATAAAAATGGAAGTTGAATAAAAATAAAAATAGAAGTTGAATAAAATAAAAATTGAAGCTCATTCAAGAAAATCAAAACTTTTGACAAAAATGGAAGTTCAATAAAGAAAAGGAAATTGAATAAAAAAGGAAAGTTGAATAAAAAAGAAAGTTGAATAGAAAAGGAAATTGGATAAAAAAGGAAGTTACATAAAATTAACAATGGAAGTTAATTCAAGAAACCATTATACCTTAGCGATCTATTTGGAAAGTAAATAAAAAAATGAAGTTGAATAGAATAGGAATTTGAATAAAAAATAAAAATGGAAGTTGAAGACAGAAAATAATTGAATACAAATGGAACTTGAATAAAAATAAAAATGGAAGTTGCATGAAAATGGAAGTTGCATGAAAATGGAAGTTGAATAAAAAAGGGAGTTGAATAGAAAAGGAAATTGAATAAAAATGGAAGTTGAATAAAAATTAAAGTTGAATAAAAATAAAAATGAAAGTTGCATATAATTAAAAATGGAAGTTCATTCAATAAACTACTATACCCTATCGATCTATTTGGAAATTAAATAAAAAAGGAAGTTGAATAGAAAATAGAATTGAATAAAAATGGAAGTTGAATAAAAATAAAAATGGAAGTTCATTCAAGAAACCACTATACCTTAGCAATCTATTTGGAAATTAAATAAAAAATGAAGTTGAATAAAAATGGAAGTTGAATAAAAATAAAAATCGAAGTTGAATAAAATTAACAATGGAAGTTCATTCAAGAAACTACTATACCTTGACGATTTATTTGGAAATTAAATAAAAAAAGAAGTTGCATAAAATTAACAATGAAATTGAATAAAAAATAAAGTTGAATAGAAAAGGAAATTGAATAAAAATAAAAATGGAAGATACATAAAATAAAAAACGGAAGTTCATTCAAGAAACCACTATATCTTAACTGTCTATTTGAAAATTAAATAAAAAAAGAAGTTGAATAGAAAGGAAATTGAATAAAAATAGAAGTTGCATAAAATTAACAATAAAAGTTCATTGATGAAACCACTATACGTTAACGATCTATTTGGAAATTAAATAAAAAATAAGTTGAATAAAAATGAAAGTCGAATAAAAATAGAAGTTGCATAAAATTAACATTGGAAGTTGAATAAAAATAAAAATGGAAGTTGCATAAAATTAAAAGTGGATGTTGCGTAAAACTTACAATGGAATAAAAATGAAGTTGAATAAAAATATACATAACGATCTATTTGGAAATTAAATGAAAATAGAAGTTGAATAAAAATAAAAAGGAAGTTGCCTAAAATTAACAATGGAAGTTTATTCAAGAAACCACTATACCTTAACGATCTATTTGGAAATTAAATAAAAAAGGAAGTTGCATAAAATTAACAATGAAATTGAATAAAAAATGAAGTTGAATAGAAAAAGAAATTGAATAAAAGCGAAGTTGAAAAATGGAAGTTGCATATAATTAAAAATAGAAGGTCATTAGGAAACCACTATACCTTAACGATCTATTTAGAAATTGTAGCACTTGTGCCTTTTAAGGCTTTTGGTAAATGTATTTGGACCCTTCATTCTATTTTGGGAACCTTTGGTGTGTTTGTTGGAAGTCCCACATCGGTTACAAGACACATTTTAAGGTGGACAAACTCCTATATATAGGTGTAAATGCATAGGGTTAGCTTACCAACTTCTATGGTTCTTTCTTGGTTTAATTAGCCATTACGAACCGAGCTTGAGTTATAAATTTTAGTTGTCTTAGGCGAGTTTTGCCCATAGTTCCATTGGGATTTTGGCCATAGTTCCTTCGCCAAAGTTGTGTTAATTCTCGAGGGCTTTGTGGTGTGTGGTGGATATCGAGTTTCAACTCTTTTCATCTTCTCCGTTTGAGCTTCGAATTTGAGGTAGGGATAACCTACTCCTCTTTATAAGTTTTGTCTTTAAATTTTAGCATTTTGATATGTTGTGTGTTGTTGGGTAATTTTCTGAAAGTTTAGGGGCTTTTGTGCAATTTTACAAAGTTGGGGTTTTATTTATAATAAACCTATATGCATGTTTAGCATAGAAATATTAGAATTGGGAATGTATGGGATTAAAGGGTGTAGTTGAATTATTTATCGCTCACCTAGTTGAAATGTTGATTTTATATTCATTTTGTGCATTTATTTTACATTTAGAAATAACTGCTTTAGGCTATCGGTGGAGGATAGTCTTGATTGTTGTAGACAATGCATGATGATTAGGAAAACTAAAACTAATTACTAGAATGTGTCATTGAGTATGACGTTTGAAAGAATACATTAACTTTATGTATTGGCTGATGATGTGTATAATAATTGTTTATATGCATTGTGTTGTGTTGGAGGAGAGAGGGGATGTACTCCACGGTTTAGGGGAAGAAAGGGGATGGACGTCTAAACCGGGTGTTGTGTGGGCGGAGAGAGGGGATGGACTCGTGAATCTGACTCATATGCTTATCTGTTGAAGTGTTGATATAGCTCATATGCTTATCGTTGGAAGTGTGATATAGTTCTTATACTTATCAGTGGAAGTGTTGATATAGCTCATATGCTTATCTGTTGATATATTGATATAGCTAGTATGTATCTATGGTGAAATGAAATGTTTAATATGAGTTCTTGTCTCATATCGGTTATTTAGTCGAGGTTACGGACTATGGTTATGAATTGAGAATTGAAAAGGAATGGAAAATGAAAGCTGGAATGTGTTATGAAAGAATGTAAAAGTGTTAACCATCTATCAAAGCTATTAATTTTTAGTCATTGTTCATAGCTAGTTTAGTGTATTTCTCTTTGACGCTAGCTCACCCTATATCTGAGAATATCATTTTCACTCTGGTGGCATGCCACCTCAAGGGTATAGCTTGGGAGGCTTAAAGGTAGGCAGACTTTATTGTATTTCTTTCTTTTGATGTATTACATGTGGATTCAAGCCAAGGGCTTAATGTGTAATTGAGTTAGTACTCTCTGTTTGTAACCAAGTGTTAACTTGGAAAGTTGTAAGCTCGTAGGGCATTTGTTTGTTGTTAACATATAATACATTTTGTAATGAATTACTCTGATGAATAGAAGAATGAAGGTCTTTTATATATCATTGCATGTTAAAAGTGATGGGTTTTATGTATTATTTTGGGGCGTGACAACTTGGTATCGGGCGTCTTAGGGTTGAATACTTTGGGTACGTGGGAAGTGATTAGGATCACAATGGGTTTGTCTCGCTTGATAGAGACTTCTGTGTAGTGTCATATGCTATGTGTTTAATTGATAACATGTTTATATGATTATATGGGTATGGGATTTAATTTCTAGGATGTTGATTGGATCCTTGGGTTCCTGTGAGTCTTGTTAGAAAAGCACTTGATCAATGCTGTTTCTAACCAGAACTCTAGTAACGCCTCGGGACTATCATTATCCGGAAAGGAAATTCGTAAGTGCTTATGTGTTTATATGCTTACATGAGTGAATTAAAGTTGTCCATGCATTAGGACGTGAGTATTTAGTTTTGACACGTTTATGAATATGCTAATAATCTTCGTTTCCTTTATTAGGATGTCAGGATGGAAGCGAGGGCGTGGTAGGCGTGGTAGGCACGGAGGCAAGAGGTGCCTATCTGGATGAGATTCCGGCGATCTGAGAGGGAGTTAGCGAGCCAATGTGGCGAGCAATGGTCAGTGAGCTATGGGTGCCTTGGCGAGGAGAGATAGCGAGGAGCTTTGGGTATTCTCGGATTTGAAAATCGAGTTCAGAGGTAGGACCTTCTTTCTTAAAGAGGAGTTCTTAGGTCTAATCTGGATGAGTTTATTGGGGACCCAAGGGAGCCACTTAAAGCGGATGAGTGGTTGGAACAAATGAGTAAGGCGTTAGAGATGCTTGGCATTGAGGCTGAACCTTGAGTGACCTTGGCATCCTTCGGTGAAGGAGATCTTGGTCAATGGTGGAAGTACGAGAAGGTCTGTATTGGTGGTGCATGGGAGGCTTTTGTAGGGGCTTTCCATGAGAGATTCTTATCTTCAGCTGCTAGGGAGAAGCTAAGGGATCAGTTTAGCAAACTTAAATAGTAGGGTATGTCTGTGGCCGAGTTTGAGGCTACTTTTACTAACTTGTCCAGGTTTGCACCTGAACTCGTGGCGTCCGAGGAACGCCGTTGTGCTGAGTTTGAGAAGAAATTGAGGCGTGGCCTCAAGTTGAGGGTTGGAGGACCTTTTATTCAAGAGTATAGACGTTTAGTGGATCTTCTTTGCTCATATGGAGATTATGATGCGGAGGAGGATGATGAAGCATCAAGGTTCAAGAGGAGCCAAGATGGGCAGTGATGGTAGGAGGCAGAAGGGTTTTAAACCCTGGATCTCGAGTAGCTTTACTAGATCGACCTTTCGTGCCAAGTCTGAGGCTCGGGAAGGCAATCGAGGAGTTCACTGCTACAAGTGTGGCAATTTGGGTCACAAGGCCAGTTGCCCACGAAAGGAGGGTCGGTTGCTTCTTCTTGACTAGACCTCGGGACGAGAGTCGGGGCAAGGGCGGCCTTGGTCTTGTTTTGATGTGGACAACTGGGCACATGAAGAGGTCTTACCGCAGTTAGTGCTTTATCTGGTGCATCTGGTTTGAAGCGAGTTATCGGCCATTTCGATCTGTGTAGGCCTCGATGGCCAATCAAGAACTTCGTCGTCCCGATCGGTCTGGCGGTTATGCTCCTAGAGGTGGCAGTGGAAGCGAGGGCTGCGGCGCGTGTATCTTTGTTAGCAGGACCTAGTACCTGACTCCGTCGGTTGTGAGAGGTACCTTTACATTTTGCAATTGAGGTTGCTAGTGTGTTGATTAATCTGGTGCATCTCATTCTTTTGTATCTGCTTGCATTGCATCGTGTTAGAGTTGGAGTTAGCACTATTGGCATCTCCTATTTGTGTTGTGTCACCTATCGGGGTGAGTTGATTTTGAAACACGGATGTAGAGGTTGTGTGATATAAGTCGTGATCATAGGCTTCCGTTTCCTTTTGTAGTTATGCCCATGAAGGGCTTTGATGTTATTTTAGGTATGGGTAGTTATCGTCATCTGGCGTTATTGATTACTACATGATCACTTGTTGTCTTGTGGCGGAGTGTTTCCATTTCTTGGGGAACCGGGTTGGTAGTGTTTTGCCGGGTATGACCCTTGAGGGCAGTGAGCTTAGTGGTATACTTGCTAGCTTTGAGGCGAGTGTGATGAGACCAGTTGTATTGCGAGGTAGTTTGTGAATATTCGGATGTCTTTCTGAGGACCTCGTTGATTTGCCACCTTAGAGATTGAGTTCTCGATTGATTTAGTGCGACGGCGCGATTTCTATAGCACCTTACCGTTTTGCTCCAGCGAGTTGGTTGAGTTGAAAGTTCAGCTCCAGGAATTGCTAGATAAGGGCTTTGTTCGCCCTAGTGTTTCACCATGGGGAGCACCGACCCTCTTTGCTAAAAAGAAAGATGGTGCCTTGAGATTGTGAATCGATTATCGGAAGTTGAATCAGACTCACGGTTAGAATAAATATCCTATGCCCCGTATAGATGATTTGTTTGACCAGTTGAAGGGCTCCCGTTGTTTCTCTAAGATAGACTTGAGATCGGGTTACCACCAGTTGAGGCTTAGGGAGGAGGATATTCCGAAGATAGCATTAAAATGCAGCGGTATGGCCATTATGAGTTTTTGGTGATGCCATTTGGGCTTACCAGCTTGCCGCGATCCTTATGGACTTGATGAACCGGATCTTCTGGGAATTCTTGGATCATTTTGTAGTCGTCTTCGTGGACGACATTCTTATCTATTCACCTTTAGAGGAGGAGCATGAGGAACACTTGAGAGTGGTGCTTGAGTTACTTAGAGCACATAGGCTGTATGCCAAGTTTGGGAAGTGTGAGTTCTGGCTGGGAGAAGTCAAGTTCTTAGGCCATGTGGTTTCCGGGGAAGGGGTGTGTGTTGATACATCAAGGCTGAGGCGATGCAAGATTAGGCCTGACCTAAGAGCATGTTTGAGATCCGCAGTTTTCTGGGATTAGCTGGGTACTACCGTCGGTTTGTGAAGGATTTCTCCAGGTTAGCTTTGCCGTTGACTAGACTGACTCGAAAGGGAGTCAAATTTGTATGGAGTGAGACTTGTGAAAAGTCGTTCCAGGAGTTGAAAGTTAGATTAACCACCGCTCCGGTCTTGATTATTAGGACGAGAGGTTGGGTTATGCTGTCTATTGTGATGCCTCACGAGAGGGTTTGGGTTGTGTGTTGATGCAAGGGGGGAAAGTGGTAGCCTATGGCTCACGTCAGTTGAAAAATCACGAGAAGAATTACCCTGCGCATGACCTAGAGTTAGCGGCTGTGATCTTCGCCTTGAAAATCTTGAGGCACTACCTTTATGGTGAGAGATTCGAGGTGTTCTCAGATCATAAGAGTCTGAAATATCTGTTTTCACAGAAAGACTTGAACTTGAGGCAGAGGAGGTGGATGGAGTTTATTGAGGATTACGACTTCGAGTTGCATTACCACCAGGGGAAGGCCCTTTGTTGTGGCGATGCCCTTAGCGAAATCCGTTAGTGGTGTAGCTAGTATAGCCATCTGGGAGTGGGAGATGTTGAGGCGATTAGCGAGTTTGATTTATACTGTCTGCGAATCCGTGGAAATTTCTTGCCTTGTTTTCTGTTGTTGCCTGACCTACACTTGTGACTCGAGTGTTAGAGGCATAGAGAGGTGACCTTGAGGTAGAATCCTCGAGAAGATCTCCGGTGGGAAGGTTGAGAAGAATGCGGCGGTGTATCCCGACTGAGTGTGAGATCTGAGACCGTTTGTTTGTCTTGAGTCTTCTTGAGAGGAGGTACTCTGAGTTTCATCATTGGCGCCTGCGGTGCATCCGGAGGTACTAAGATGTGTCGGGATTTAGTCGCTTGATTGTGGTGGCGGGGTATGAAGAGATGTGGCGATCTTAGTGTCTAAGTGCCTTACTTGTCGACAAGTGAAGGCCGAGCATCGAAGGCAGCCGGGTTTGTTGCAACCCTTGCTGTTCTTGAGTGGAAGTGGGAGCATGTCACTATGGACTTCGTTATAGGTCTTCAGGGACTCGGCGGGGTAGTGATGCTATTTGGGTGGTTGTAGACGGTTGACTAAGTCGGCACTTCATTCCTCTGGCGTGAAGATTGGTAGATCATCTTGCCCGACTTGTATATCGGTACATAGTGAGGTTGCACGGGGTCCCGGTGGCGATCATCTCGGATAGAGATCCTTGTTTCTTGCTAGGTTGTGGCGAGTTTGCGAGTGCCTTGGGTACTAGGTTGACCTTGATCTGACTTATCACCCTTAGGCGGCGGGTAGTCGGCGTACTATTCAGATCCTTGAGGATATGCTTGAGTTGTGTCCTTGACTTGATGGGGCGTGGGAGGCACTTACCATTGGTGGGTTGCCTACAACAACGGTTTTGATCTAATATCGGTATGGCACCGTTTGAGGCCTTGTATGGCCGACCTTGTGGATCTCGGTTTGTTGGGCGAGGTGGGTGGCGCACCTCTGTTGGGTCGAGTTGGTTAGGAAACTGACGGATAAGTTGAGCTTATCCGTAGGAGGCTTATTCTGACCAGTCGTCAGAAATCTTATGCTGACCGTAGGAGGAGGCCGTTGGCGTTTGAGATGGGTGATCATGTCTTTCTGAAGATATCACCTAGGCGGGGATTGATGAGGTTTGGGAAGAGTGAGAAGTTATCCCCTCAGTTTATTGGCCCTTTTGAGATCCTTGAGAGGATTGGCGAGGTTGCTTATCGTTTAGCTTTACCGCCCACGGTTGTCGGAGTTCATGGCGTGTTTCATGTGAGCATGCTTGAGTATGAAATTTGGATCCATCGCATGTATTGGATTGGACCGACTTAGAAGTAGATGAGGATGCCTCGTATGAGGAGAGACGGTTGGTCTTGGATAGGCGGGATCAAGTCTTGCGTGGCAAGACCATTCCTTTAGTAAAGGTTTTGTGGAAACATCACGGAGTGGAGGCCACTTAGGAGCGTGAGTTGGAGTGCGAGAAATATCCGGACCTATTCGTGGATGTTTGAACATATGTTATATATATTGTTGTATTCTTGAACTTTAACATCATTAAATATGTCTTAAGTTGTAAAACATGGTGCATGTTTTGATTAATGAAAGTAGTTGGAAACTTGCCTCAAATGGAAGTTTGTGTAACATTGCATATGTTGAATATATAGTAGAAATTGAAATGTATGTATTGTGAGATGCCTCTTGATAAAAGATGGAATGACCGGTAATGGGTCGAGTTGTTGAATGTTGTAATATAACATTGTTTAAAATGGACAAAAATGTGTTTTTCAGAAACTTGTTCTTAATTTCGGGGCGAAATTCTTTAAGGAGGAGGTTATAGCGATCCGGGTTTACCTGTTGTCTGATGATCGGACATGTGTAAAGTGGGTGTTTATAGTTGATTATTATCTGGTTTACATCCTTTCATACTTTGTATTTGAGTTATAGGATCTTATTTGGCGGAGTTTATTCTGAGTTGGTTGAGCTTAGGAACGAGAACTAGTCGCCCATGATTTTGCTCATCGCTCGGCGGAGCTTTGGCCTTCGGCGGGGACCTTGTTGTTGCTTGTCGCTCAAGCGGCGTTTTAGCCTTCAGTGGGAAAACACCCATCAGTATTTCTGTGTAGTGTTGGGCCTTTCGGCGAGATTGGCGCTTCGGCGGGAGGTGTAGTGGCCTTCGAGCAGGAGTTAGGCGCTCGGCGGGGACTGGTATGTCAAGATTCTAGGGTGCATCCGCCCGCTCGGCGGAGTTGGCCGCTTGGCGAGTCTGTGGTGGCGCTCGGCGGGGTTTCCACGCTCGGCGAGCTCTTATTTAAAGCGAGATCCGAGCTTTTATCACTTTTTCAAGATCTTATCTCTTTCTTACTTTTCCAAAAAGCCATTTTCAGAGCTTCTCACTCTAAAATCGGCCCTTCTCTCTTAGATTTGATCTAGTAGGAGTTGTTTGCTCACTTTTGGCCTTTACAAAAGTTGTGTTGATCGTTGAAGGCTACATTTTAATCTGAAAATTTGAATTGAAGCATTTTGGTTTGGTCTTCATCTCCATTGGAGCTCAAACTTTGAGGTAGGGATATCCTACTCCTCTTTATGAACTTTGTCTTTAAATTTTGGTATTTTGAGATGTTGGGGGTTGTTGCGTAATTTTGAGAGAGTTTAGACATTTGTGTAATTTTACAAAGTTGGGGTTTTATTTATAATGGACCCATGAGCGTATTTAGCTTAGAGAAATGGAATGAATGTGGAATCATTGATGAAAATGGGACCTTAAGGGTTGTAATGTTAACTATGGAAAATGCCTAATTACATTGATTAATTAATTGGGATAATAAATTGTGAGAAATGAGAATTGAAGTGGAAATGTTGAGAGCGGGAATATGTGGGAATTAAAGGGTGTAGTTGAATTACTTATCACTCACGAATTGAAATGTTGATATACTACTCGGTTTTGTGCATTTATTTTTCCGTATAGAAATAAGCTGTTTTGGAGCTGCTCGGTGGAGGATAGTCTTGATTATTTATAGACAATGTATGATGATTAGGCAAACTAAAAGATCATTGAAATGTGTCATTGAGTGTGGCAGTTGAAAAGAATACATTAATTTTATGTATTGATTGGTGATGTGTATAATTATTGTTTATATGCATTGTGTTGTGATTGAAGATAGGGGATGTACTCCACGGTTTAGGGGATGATAGGGGATGGACCTCTAAACGGATGTTGTTTGGGAGAAGATGGGGATGGACTCCATAGATATAGGTGATATGCTTATCTAGTAATGTGTTGACCTGCTCATAAGCTTGTCTTTGGAAGTGTGATATTGCTCTTAGGCATATCTATGGAAGTGTTGATATAGCTCATATGCTTATACATTAATATGTTGATATAGTTAGTATGCTTATCTTTTATTGAATTGGGAAAATGTTTAATATGAGTTCTTTGTCTCATATAAGTGGTTTGGCGAGTTAGAGCCATGGTTATGAATTAAGAATTGAAAAGAATGGAAAATGAAGTGTGACATGGACTTGTATGTCATGAAATTGTAAGATGATATAAGTGGATGTATCAGTGTTGGCCATCTATCAACTGCTAATCTTTTAGTCATTGTTCATGGTTGGTTTAGTGTATTTCTACTGGGCTGTGGCTCACCCTATATGGGAACATCGTTTTCAGGTACCGGTAGCATGCCACCTCCAAAAACATAGCTTGGGAGGCTTGAGGTGGATGGACTTTTTGGTTGTATATTCTTTTTGATGTATTACAGGTAGATTCAAGCCAAGGGCTTAATGTGTAATTGAGCTAGTGCTCTCTTTCTTTTCTTTTTGTAACCAAGTGTTAACTTGGAAAGCATAAACCCTTAGGGCATTTGCTTTTGTTGTTAACATGTAATACCTTTTGTAATGAAACTCGATGAATAGAAGAATGTGGATCTTTTATATATCAATGAATGTCTATATTGATGGGTTTAATGTTGTTATTTTGAGGCGTTACAATACCTTACGATTTATTTGGAAATTAAATAAAAAATTGAATAAAAATAAAGGAAATTCATTCAGAAACTACTATACCCTAACGTCGTTAAGGTATAGTGGTTTCTTGAATGACATCCTTTTCTATACAACTTCGTTTTTTATTCAATTTCCAAATAGATCGTTAAGGTGTAGTGGTTTTTTGACTGAACTTTCATTTTTATTTTTTATTAAATTTCCTATTCTATTCAACTTCATTTTTATTGAATGAACTTCTATTTTTATTTTCATGCAAATTCCATTTTTATTTAATTTCCTTTGTTTTTTAATTTTGAAATAGATCGTTAGGGTATAGTGGAAGTTGAATAACAATGGAAGTTGCATAAAAATAAAAATGGAAGTTCATTTATAAAATCACTATACCTTAACGATCTATATGGAAATTAAATAAAAATGGATGTGGAATAAAAATAAAAATGAAAGTTGCATAAAAATGGAAGTTGAGTAAAAAAGAAAGTTGAATAAAAATGGAAATTGAATAAAAATCGAAGTTCATTTAAGAAACCACTATACCTTATCGATCTATTTGGAAAATAAAAAAGGAAGTTGAATAAAAATAAAAATTGAATAACAATGAAAGTTGAATAAAAATAAAAATGGAAGTTGAATAGAAAAGGAAATTGAAGAAAAATGAAAGTTGCATAAAATTAAAAATCGAAGTTGAATAAAAATAAAAATGGATGTTGCATATAATTAAAAATGGAAGTTGCATAAAAATGAAAATGGATGTTGCGTAAAATTAAAAATGGAGGTTCATTCAAGAAACCACTATACTTTAACGATCTATTTGGAAATTAAATAAATAAGGAAGATGAATAGAAAATAAATTGAATGAAAATGGAAGTTAATTCAAGAAACCACTATACCTTAGCAATTATTTGGAAATTAAATAAAAAAGGAAATTGAATAAAAATAAAAATGAAAGTTGCACAAAAATAAAAATAAAAATGGAAGTTGCATAAAATTAAAAATGGAAGTTTATTCAAGAAACCATTATACCTTAGCGATCTATTTGGAAAGTTGAATAGAAATGAGGTTCATTCAAGAAACCACTGTACCTTAATGATCTATTTGGAAATTAAATAAAAAGAAAGTTGAATAGAAAAGGAAATTGGATAAAAATGGAAGTTGAATAAAATTAAAAATGGAAGTTGCATAAAATTAATAATGGAAGTTCATTCAAAAAACCACTATACCTTAACGATCTATTTGGAAATTAAATAAAAAAGGAAGTTGAATAAAAATAGAAGTTGAATAAAATAAAAAGTTGAATAGAGAAGGAAATTGAATAAAAATGGAAGTTAATTCAAGATACCACTATACCTTAACGATCTATTTGGAAATTAAATAAAAAAGGAAGTGGAATAGAAAAAAGAAACTGAATAAAAAAGGAAGTTGATCATTCAATAAACCACTATACCTTAACGATCTATTTGGAAATTAAATAAAAAATGAAGTTGAATAAAAATAAAAATGGAAGTTCATTCAATAAACCACTATACTTTAACGATCAACTTCCTTTTTTATTTAATTTCCAAATAGATCGTTAAGGTATATTGGTTTCTTAAATGAACTTCCATTCATTTTTTATTTAATTTCCAAATAGAAGTTCATTCAAGAAACCACTATACCTTAACGATTTATTTGTAAATTAAAAAAAAGAAAAAAGGAAGTTGAATAGAAAAGGAAATTGAATAAAAATAAAAATGGAAGTTGAATAGAATTAACAATGGAAGTTGTATAAAATTAACAATGAAAATGGAAGTTGCATAAAAAAGAAAGTTGAATAAAAATGGAAGTTGCATAAAATTAACAATGGACGTTGAATCAAGAAACCACTATATCTTAACGATCTATTTGGAAATTAAATAAAAAAAGCAAGATGAATAGAAAAGGAAATTGAATAAAAATGGAAGTTGAATACAAATAAAAATGTAGTTGAATAGAAATTGAAATCGAATAAAAATAAAAATGGATGTTGAATAAAAATTGAAGTTGCATAAAATTAACAATTGAAGTTGAATAGAGAAGTAAATTGAATAAAAATGGAAGTTGAGTAAAATTAAAAAAGGAAATTGAATAAAAATAGAAATTGAATAAAAAGGAAGTTGAATAAAATAAAATGGAAGTTCAATAAAAATAAAAATAGAAATTGCATAAAATTGAAAGTGGAAGTTCATTCAAGAAAGCACTATACCTTAACTATTTATTTGGAATTTAAACAAAAGCGATAAGTTGAATAAATTAACAATGGATGTTCATTCAAGAAACCACTATACCCTAACGATTTATTTGGAAATCAAGTAAAAAATGAAGTTGAATAGAAAAGGAAATTGAATAAAAACAAAAATTGAAGTTGCATAAAATTAACAATGGAAGTTAATTCAAGAAACCACTATACCTTAACAATCTATTTAGAAATTAAATAAAAAAGGAAATTGAATAAAAATATAAATGGAAGTTGCATAAAAATGGAAGTTCAATAAGGGAAGTTGTATAACATTAAGAATGAAAGTTCATTCAAAAAACCATAACACCTTAACGATCTATTTGGAAATTAAATAAAAGGAAGTTAAATAGAAAAGGAAATTGAAGAAAAATGGAAGTTGTATAAAATTAAAAAGGTTCATTCAATAAACCACTATAATAGCGATCTATTTGGAAATTAAATAAAAGGAAGTTGAATAGAAAATGGAAGTTGCATAAAATTAAAAATGGAAGTTGGAAATTAAATAAAAAAGGAAGTTGAATAGAAAAGGAAATTGAATAAAAATGGAAGTTGAATAAAAATAAAAATGGAAGTTGAATAAAATTAAAAATTGAAGTTGAATAAAAATAAAAATGGAAGTTGATTCAATATCCCACTATACCTTAACGATCTATTTGGAAATTAAATAAAAATGGAAGTTGAATAGAAAAGGAAATTTAATAAAAAAAGAAGTTAAATAAAAATGGAAGTTGAATAAAAATAAAAGTTGCATAAAATTAAAATGGAGTTCATTCAAGAAACCACTATACCTTAACGATCTATTTGGGAATTAAATATAAAAATGGAAGTTGCATAAAATTAACAATTGAAGTTTATTCAAAAAACCACTCTACCTTAATGATCTATTTGGGAATTAAAAAAAAAAAAAAAGAGGAAGTGGAATAGAAAAGGAAATTTAATAAAAAAGGAAGTTGAATAAAAATGGAAGTTGAATAAAAATAAAAATGGATGTCGCATAAAATTAAAAATTGAGGTTCATTCAAAAAACCAAATAGATCATTAAGGTATAGTGGTTTCTTGAATAAACTTCAATTCTATTTTTAATTCAACTTCCTTTTTTATGGAGTAATGAATGAACTTCCATTGTTAATGTAAGGCAACTTTAATTTTTAATTTTATTCAACTTCCATTTTATTCAATTTCCTTTTCTATTCAACTTTCTTTTATTTTATTTCCAAATAGATCGTTAAGTGATGTCTCTTGATTCTACTTCCATTTTGTTTTATTCAACTTTCATTTTATTCAATTTATTTTCTATCTATCTTTCTTTTTTATTTAATTTCCAAATAGATCGTCAAGGTATAGTGGTTTCTTGAATTAACTTCCATTGTTAATTTTAGGCAACTTCCATTTTTATTTTTATTCAATTTCCTTTTCTATTCAACTTCCTTTTTTATTTAATTTCCAAATAGATCGTTAAGGTATAGTGGTTTCTTGAATGAACTTCCATTTTTAATTTTATGCAACTTCCATTTGCTTCAATTTCCTTCTCTATTCAACTTCAATTTTTATTCAATTTGCTTTTCTATTCAACTTCCTTTTTTTATTTAATTTCTGATAAATCGTTAAGGTATAGTGGTTTCTTCAATAAACTTCCATTTTAATTTATGCAACTTCCATTTTATTTTTATTCAACTCGTTTTTAATTTTATTGCAACTTCCATTTTTTATTTTATTCAACTTCCTTTTTATTTAATTTCAAATAGATCGTTAAGTTATATTCAATTTTATGAACTTCGATTTTTATTTTTATTCAACTTCTATTTTTATTCAATTTCCATTTCTATTCAACTTCCATTTCTATTCAATGAACTTTTCTATTTAACTTCCTCTTTTATTCAATTTCTAAATAGATCGTTAGGGTATAATTTCCAAATATATCATTAAGGTATAGTGGTTTCTTGAATGAACTTCCATTTTTAATTTTATAAAACATCCATTTTCATTTTTATGCAACTTCCATTGTTATTTTTATTCAACTTCCATTTTTATCAATTTTGTTTTCTATTCAACTTCTTTTTTTTTTTTTTTATTCAATTTCCTTTTCTATTCAACATCCTTTTTATTTTTATTCAATTTTCTTTTCTATTCAATTTCCTTTTTCTATTCAACTTCCTTTTTTATGTAATTTCCAAATAGATCTATAAGATATATAGTGGTTTATTGAATGAACTTCCATTGTTAATTTTATGTAACTTCCATTTTTACTTGTATTCAACTTCCTTTTTTTATTCAATTTCCCTTTCTATTCAACTTCTTTTCTATTTAACTTCAATTGTTAATTTTAGAGCAACTTCCATTTTTATTAAAATAGATCGTTAAGGTATAGTGGTTTCTTGAATGAACTTCCATTGTTAATTTTATTCAACTTCATTTTATGCAATTTCTATTTCTATTCAATTTCCTTTTCTATTGAACTTCTTTTTATTTAATTTCCAAATAGATCGTTAAGGTAGAATGGTTTTTGAATGAACTTTGATTTTTAATTTTATGCAACTTCCATTTTGTATGCAATTTCCATTTCTATTCAATTTCCTTTTCTATTGAACTTCTTCTTCTTTTTTTAATTTTCCAAATAGATCGTTAAGGTAGAGTGGTTTCTTGAATGAACTTCAAAACTATTTGTATTCAACTTCCATTTTATTCAATTTCCATTTCTATTCAACTTCCTTTTTCTTTAATTTCCAAATAGATCATTAAGGTATAGTGGTTCCTTGAATGAACTTCTATTTATTTTTTATTCGACATCCATTTTTATTCAGTTTACTTTTCTATGCAACTTCTTTTTTTATTTAATCTCCAAATAGATCGTTTAAGGTATAGTGTTTTCTTGAATGAACTTCTATTGTTAATTTTATTCAACTTCTTTTTATTTAATTTCCAAATAGATCGTTAAGGTATAGTGGTTTCTTGAATGAACTTGATTTTATTTTTAGTCAACTTCAATTTTATTTTATTCATCTTCCATTTTTATTTTTATGCAACTTCCAGTTTTATTTTTATTCAACATCCATATTTATTCAATTTCCTTTTCTATTCAACTTCCTTTTTTAATTGTTTGCAACCTCCATTTTTAATTTTATTCAACTTCCTCTTTTTTTTAATTTACAAATAGATCGTTAAGGTATAGTGGTTTCTTAAATGAACTTCCATTTTCAATTTTGATGCAACTTTCATTTTTATTTTTATTCAACTTCCTTTTATTCAATTTTCTTTTCTATTCAACTTCTCTCTTTTTTTTTAATTTCCAAATAGATCATTAAGGTATAGTGGTTTTTAGATAAACTTCCATTTTTATTTTTATTCAACTTCCATTTTATTCAATTCCTTTTTCCATTCAACTTCATTTTTATTTAATTTTCAAATAGATCGTTAAAGGTAGATTAGTTTATTGGATTAACTTCCATTATTAATATTAATGCAACTTCCTTTTTATTTTTATTGAACTTCCATTTTTGTTTTATACAACTTCCATTTTTATTTTTATTCAACTTCCATTTTTTGATTTCAATTTCCTTCTCTATTCAACTTCTTTTTTGTTTTTATTCAACTTCTACTTTTTATTTTTATCAACTTCATTTTCTATTCAACTTCTTTTTTATTTAATTTCCACATAGATCGTCAAGGTATAGTGAAGTTTCTTGAATTAACATCAATTTTTTGAATGAATTTCCATTTTTAATTTGATGCAATTTTTATTTTTATTTTTATTTTTATTCAACTTGCATTTTTATTCCATTTCCTTTTCTATTCAACTTAATGTTTTCTTTAATTTCCAAATAGATCGTCAAGGTATAGTGGTTTCTTCAATGAACTACCATTTTTATTTTATGCAACTTCCATTTTTATTTTTATTCAACATCAATTTTAAGAAACCATTATATCTTAGCGATCTATTTGGAAATTGAATAAAAAGGAAGTTGAAAAAAATCGAATAAAATGGAAGTTCATTAGAAACCATTATCTGTTTGGAAATTAAATAAAAAGAAGTTGAATAGAAAAGTAAATTGAATAAACATGGAAGTTGAATAAAACTAAAATGGAAGTTGCATCAAAAATTGAAAGGGAAGTTCATTTAAGAAACCACTATACCTTATACGATCTATTTGTAAATTAAAAAAAAAAAAAAAGAGGAAGTTGAATAGAAAAAAATTGAATAAAAGTTGAAGTTTAATTAAAATACAAATACAAGTTGCATAAAAATAAAATGAAAGTTCATTCAAAAAACCACTATCGTTAACGATCTATTTGGAAATTAAAGAAAAAAGGAAGTTGAATAGAAATGGAAATTGAATAAAATGGAAGTTGAATAAAATAAAATGAAAGTTCATTCAAAAAACCACTATATTTTACGATCTATTTGGAAATTAAATTGAAAGAAGTTGAATAGAAATGGAAATTGAAGTTCATTCAAGAAAATCAATAGTTCAACTTCCAGTTTATTTTTTATTCAACTTCGATTTTTATTCAATTTCATTTTCTTTTGAACTTCTTTTTTATTTAATTTCCAAATAGATGCGTTATGGTATAGTGGTTTCTTAAATGAAACTTCCATTATTAATTTTATGCAACTTCCATATTTGTTTTATTCAACTTCCATTTTTTATTTAATTTTATTTTTTCTTTTCAACTTCGCTTTTTTGTTTAATTTTCAAATAGATGCGTTAAGATTTGATAGTTTCTTCAATGAACTTCAATTTTTAATTTTATTCAACTTCCATTATTAATTTTATGTAACTTCCATTTTTTATTTTTATTCAACTTCCATTTTAGTGGTTTTTGAATGAACTTCCATTATTATTTTGCTTGCAACTTCCATTTTTATTTTTTATTCAACTTCCTTTTTAATTTTAATGCAACTTCTATTTTTATTTTTATTCAACTTTCTTTTATTTAATTTCCAAATAATAGATCGTTAAAAAGGTATAGTGGTTTTCTTGAATAGAATGAACTTCAATTTTATTTTTATACAGCTTCCATTTTTGTTAGATTTCCTTTTACTGCTAGCTTTGCTTTTATTTAATTTCCAAATCGTCGTTGGGTATGGTGGTTTCTTGAATGAACTTCCATTTTTTATTCAATTTCCTACTCTATTCAACTTCTTTTACTCAACTTCATTTT